>CM041781.1:271511250-271781338 GCA_023374045.1 Limonium bicolor | reverse complement strand
CTTGGAATTTTAAGAAGATAGAAATGAAGAGCTTGATGAGAGGAAGAGATTGGTGGTGTTTGTTTTTGATTTGGACAAGTGAGCTAGATTTTACAAGAGATCAAAGATGGAGATGGTGGTGTGTACTATTGCAAACCGTGAGAGAATGAAGAAGAGAGGTTGAAGATGGTGTTTGGAACCGTGGGAAATGAAGAAAGAAATGAGAGCATGAGATAGAATTTGCTTTTGAAGATATTTATGCTTTAAAAGTAAAAAGGTACTTAAGTAGTCTTCTTTATTTTCTTAACAAGCTAACAAGGGTGGTGTGTCACCAACCTTAAAAACCGGCCCCCAATAGTAGTATGAGGGTATTATAGTCTTTATTTGTCAATTTAATTACTTATACAACATATGTTACAAAATAGCTTATAAAATCACTATTCATGAAAACAAGGCACATAGAAGTGAAATTTTGATTTCCCATTGTTATAGACATCCAAATGTGATATTATATAGTACACATATATATTTAAGAGTAATGATGGACATCTAGCCACTCAAAACTTATTTACAAGACAATTTTTCAAAAATGTGCTTTAAGACTCCTTAAAGCACATTTTGTGTTTAAACTTGTTTTCAAGCTTGGTTTTCTTTGGTAATTGGTTTAATATGTTCATTAGCATATAATTAAGATCTTGGTAAGTTCATTAGGTCTTAACCAAGCTTACCCCAAGCTTAGAGCACATTTTGGCCTTTATTGACCTTAAAGCACATCTTGTGTTTTCTTTTTTTTAAATTTGTTTACTAATGTTTCTAAGACTCTTTTTAGTCTTAATACACCATATTTAAGTGTTTAAACAATATATTAAGGTTTGGGGTATTTCAATCTACCCCCTTTAAAAGAACTTTGCCCTCAAAGTTCATACTTCCACATATCCTAAATATTAGAACACGGGAATACTTATAAACAATACTTCCATACATCACTAACAACACACTTACATACATTGGACACAAGGTCCATACAACATAACATCGGGTACATAACATTGGACACAAGGTCCATACAACATTATCCACATCATTCAGACACAACGGTCTGTACATAACAACATAACATAGACGATGTATTCAAATACACGTCGTATACACATAACCGAAACGGCTCTACCCCCCTTAAAAAGGGTTACGCCCCGTACCCTATACACATAAGGACTAAGAAGTAAACAATGACGGGTACTTCGCCTTCATCTTATGTTCCAGCTCCCAAGTGGCCTCCTCAACGTCCTGGTTAGACCAAAAAACTTTCACCAGTCTCACAGACTTATGGCGAGTGTCTCGAGTCTTAGTATCCAGAATCCGTACCGGAGTCTCCACTGATCGCATGGTCGGCTCTAAGGTTAGCCTTTCAGGCTGAAGCACATGAGACGGATGAGACATATACTTCTTCAACTGGGACACATGAAATACATCATGTACCTTGCCCAGCTCGGTGGGTAGATCTAGTCTATAGGCTACCGGGCCGATCCGCTCCGTCACAACATAAGGCCCCACATATTTTGGGCTCAACTTGCCTTTCTGGCCAAAACGAAATACTCCCTTCATGGGGGACACTCTCAAAAATACCTGATCGCCCACGGCGAACTCCAGGTCACGTCTGCGCACATCTGCGTACGACTTCTGTCTATCCTGAGCTGCCTTCATGTTAGCCCGGATCTGGCGAACTTCTGCTTGAACTTGTTCAAGATACTCTGGTCCTATAATGACCGTCTCACTCGACTCATCCCAGCATAATGGCGTGCGGCATGGTCTACCGTACAAGGCCTGGAAGGGAGACATCTTGATCGAAGCGTGGTAACTGTTGTTGTAACTAAACTCGATCAGATGTAACTTATCAATCCAGCTGGTCTGAAAGTCAAGTGCACAAGCACGTAGCATATCCTCAAGTGTCTGAATGGTGCGCTCACACTCTGACCATCGGTCTGTGGGTGAAACACTGTACTCAATTTCAGTTCAGTACCCAATGCCTCTCGTGTAGACTTCCAATATCTGGATAAGAATCTGGTATCTCTGTCAGATACAATCGTTTTCGGTACACCATGATGTCTTACAATTTCTTTATCAAAGAGTTCTGCCAATCTTGCCACTTTCCAAGTGTCCTTTATCGGAATGAATCGGGCCACCTTGGTCAGTCGGTCAACTACAACCCATATCATATTCAGACCTCCCCTTGTAGGCGGAAGCCCTACTACAAAGTCCATGGAGATATCATGGAACTTCCACTCAGGCACTGGCATTGGCTGTACCATACCACCAGGCCGTCGGTGCTCAAACTTGACCTTCTGGCAAGTGAGACACCTCAACACATAATCACTTACATCCTTTTTCATTCCAGTCCACCAAAAATACCTTTTCATACTCTTATACATCTTTGATGCTCCGGGTGAATCGAAGTAGTAGAACAATGGGATTCACTCAATATGCGCTCCTTCAACTCAGCGCTACTCCTAGGTATACACAATCGGCCATTCAGCCTAATCAGGTCATCATCGTGGAGTCTGAAGTCGTACTTCTGACCCTCGAATGTGCCATCAATAAGCTTCTGCCGCGATCTCCAGCATATACTGATCCGTCATCTGAGCACTCCGCACCTCTTCAACCAAGCCAGAATGAGAGACTAGCGAATGGAGAGAGTGTGTCTCGGTGACTCAATGCGTCAGCTACCACATTTGCCTTACCCTCTTTATATTGCAGATTAATAGTAGTCATCATCATGAATTCAACCCACCTTCTTGCCTCATGTTCAACTCCTTCTGAGTGAACAAGTACTTTAAGCTTTTGTGGTCAGAATATTGTCACACTTACCCCATACAAATAATGTCGCCATATCTTCAATGCGAAGACAATGGCACCCAATTCTAAGTCATGGGTAGGGTAGTTCTCCTCATGCTTCTTTAGCTGACGGGAGGCGTATGCTACGACCTTCCCGTGTTGCATCAATACACAACCCATACCTCTACCTGATGCGTCGCAGTAGACCTCAAAACCATCTGGACCGTCTGGTATAGTCAGGACTGGTGCAGATGTCAGAGCATCCTTGAGACTCGTGAAAGAACTCTCACAGTCGACTGTCCACTCGAATGGTGCATCCTTCTTCATTAAGGAAGTCATCGGCTTCGAGACACTGGAGAAGTCCTTCACAAACCTCCTATAATAACCTGCCAGACCGAGGAAGCTCCTGATATCGGTAACTGTCTTCGGCCTAGGCCAGGTGCGCACTGCATCTATCTTTGCCGGATCAACAGCGATCCCGGCCTCAGAAATCACATGACCAAGAAAGGATACTTGGTTCAACCAAAATTCACATTTCGAAAACTTTGCATACAACTGATTCCTCCTCAATGTTTGTAACACATTTCTCAGGTGGCTTTCGTGCTCACCTCTTGATTTCGAATACACAAGAATATCATCGATGAAGACTACCACTGATTTGTCCAACTGATCTTGGAACAAACGGTTCATTAAGTCCATGAACTTTGCTGGTGCATTTGACAAGCCAAACGACATAACTGTGAACTCATAATGCCCATACCTAGTTCTGAATGCTGTCTTTTCAATATCACTGTCACGGATGGCGATCTGGTGGTATCCGGAACGTAGGTCTATCTTGGAGAATACTGATGCTCCCCTCAGCTGATCAAATAGATCGTCGATGCGTGGTAAAGGGTAACGGTTCTTCACCGTAACAGCATTCAGCTCCCGATAATCAATACACAGGCGGAGGCTACCGTCCTTCTTCTTCACGAAGAGGACCGGCGCTCCCCATGGTGAAACACTAGGGCGGATAAAGCCCTTGTCAAGTAGGTCTCTCAGCTGCTCCTTGAGCTCTGTCATCTCTGCTGGAGCCAACGACATGGTGCTTTGCAAATGGGTCCAGTGCCCGGAACTAAGTCGATCTCAAACTCAACCTCTCGTGCTGGCGGCATGCCCGGCAGTTCCTTAGGAAATACATCAGGAAACTCCGACACTACCGGCATATCTGGGCTAAACTCAGGGTCTCTCTCTATGTCCTGGACATAGCAGAGGTATACATCACTCCCTCGTCGTAACTCACGATACATGGCCATGGCGGTGATGATCTGAGTCGAAGGCTCCCTGGGCCTCTGGCGGTATGATATGGTAACCCCAGATGGACTCCGAAGAAGCAGTCGTGCTCGGCACATAGGATTCTGCCCTTGTACCGCTCCAACCAGTTCATCCCGACAATCACATCAAATCCAAGTTCGTCGAACTCTATCAGGTCGATCGGGAACTCTTCACCTCTGATTTTTACAACAGCATCTCGGTGCTAGCGGGTACACCTGATCCGCTCTTTCGATGGGAGAGTGACCAAGAAGTCTGGCATCTCATCACCATCTAACCCCAGCCTCTTCGCAAAAGATAGTGAAATAAATGTGTGTGAGGCTCCAGAGTCGAACAAGATCGATGCATCCACGCCATTCACTGGAAAGGTACCGGTGAGGATTGTGCCGCTCTTGCCGGCTTCTGCCTCATTGCAGACACTCAGTGTACCTCCCGTTCCGAGTGCACAGCCTAATTCATTGGCAAACTAATAAGTACTGGGTAACAACACGGTTGATATACTTCAATAACTCCACTTTATTCATTAACACCTTCTCTTTACAACATTGTTGGTTTACATGGTTGATATAACTTAAGACATACGTAACTTCCTTAACATATACTGGCTTAACACATTACAGAATTATACAAGACTTTAAAACTGTCTGAAGGTCAAATTCAAACGTCCGGGTTTCATGTGTGTGGCATTGATCACTGCCGACGGTGCGGTATTCAGTTTGATCTTCCTGATGCCATGGTATAGCATCCTTGACTGCCCACCCATGATTAACACATCTCCTGACTTTAGTATTAACTTCCTTGCGAGATCAGCACGCTTCTGCTCGCCGTACACAAACACTGCGGTATCACCAATGGACCAAGACACCACGGGTACTCCCTTACTTAGAGACTCGGGTGACTCATCCTTATCTTGGTGTAAACCTAACCGTCCACCTTTCTGGTAGAAGTTCACAATACACAAATCTGCTTTCACTCATCTGGAATTGAATCCGTTTCAACTTGTTGAGCAATTCCCACGGCGTGATTAACGACCGCACCGAACTCCTCAGGTATACTTGGTACTGTTGCTCCATCTTCAGCTTGCACTTCTTGATATGTCTTGGTGTAAGGGTTCCAGTCCTTACCCATGCACATCATCTTCAATTGCATTCTTGATCCGCTCGGGTATTCGGTGTGTAGAAACCTCCAGGTTTAGCTCCAAGTTCGTTGCATCGTCTGATGACATGGATTTGTGCTTCCGGTGTCAGGTATCCATTTAAGAGTATCATACCTGGCTGGATAACCTGACATTGCTCCATTGAAAGTCGGTGATGTTGATGGTGGTTTCTTCAGGGTTTGGTGTGGGTGGGATTGGATAACATATATTGAAGGTTCCTTTAAGTTTAGAATTATCTAATTAGGTGTCTTTCACACTATACTCTAACTCCTTACTCACATGATAATACACTTGGACTCATTAATACACACATGCATGAAATGCGGTATGCAATCACTTATTACATTCAACAGTTTAGGCGGTACCTGGTCTAGAAGAGGGCCCTGGCGCCTCAGACCGGTCCACCACATTCAGGGCGGCCTTGCTAGGTCCCGACCCCTTCCCCTTCTGGGAATCAGTATGCCTCTGATCCGTGGGTAGCTGGTTAGCCGTCTTCGGGCCATCAATAGCTGCTGTGGCCTTACCCTTCCACTGCCCCCTGGGCTTGTTGACTCTGCTGTTGGGGTTCCGGTAACACTCGTGGTCACAGTGACCCCACTTCTCGCAGTAACGACACTGCACCTCATTTCCCTTGCAGTCCTTGCCGGGGTGGTCTCCATTGCACCACTTACAGTAATAGTGGCGCTCCGGTCCAGAGCCCGTGCTAGCTGCTATCACAATACACCATTAATACTTGTCTCACAACTTATCAACACACTTCAACTTATCATACAAGATTAAATAATTACCCTTAGGTGGGTATGAGCGTAGGGTTTCGCCGCATAAGCATATGTGAGCTTCAGTGGCTCCTCAGCTGTGGTGTTTGGGCTTGGCCCTTGTCACCCTGGTGCTGACTCTTCTGGGGCTGGGGATAAGGTTTCTTCTTCTTCTTTCCTCCCCCGTACCCCTGCGGACTCTGGCCCTCGCTCGTGGCCTTGCGCTTGTGCGCATTCTCCTCGTCCCTCAGACGGACGGTGATTTCCACCTTAGCAGCGGCATGATAGCACTCCTGAATTTTAGGATGTCAGTCATGCCCCGCATTACATACTCATAAACTCACATTAATACTCACTTGTAGACTACACATATTCACATCACTCTTTATTTAAATTACCTGCAAGGTAGTATACTCAGCTGGCCCCATCCCATAGCGAAGACGGTGGCTGAGACCGTTGTAGAAACGGTTTACCAGCACCCGGTTCGAGTATCCCAGGTCCGGTAACAGGTGGACAAGGCCGGTGAATGCAGTGTAATACTCATCAACCGACACCTTGTCCCCCTGCCTCAGACTATCCAGCTCCAGGCGCTTGGCCTCTTGAACATGCACAGGGTAGTATTTGGCTCGCAGCAGCCGTGTACTCCCTCCATCCAAACTGAGGATCCGCCATCCGGTCCTCTCTCTCAAGCTTCCACCAGTTCTGTGCCGAACCCTTCAGGTAGTAAGCGGCAAGACGGACCTTAGCCTCTGCAGGTACAGCCAAGGTCTCGTAGGCGGTCTCCAACTCGGAGATGTACGCCTCCAGCTTACGTGGGTCGGTCTCCCCATGAAATGAAGGGGGTCTCAAGTCTGCCAATGCCTTGACCCAGTTGGTCTCTCGTGGCGGTGGCGGTGGTGGTTGAACTCCGGGCATCTGCCCCTGCTGTATCGCAGCTACAAGCTGGGGTACCATCTGGGCTACAGCGGCTGCTACAGCCTCAGCCATAACCTGAGCCGTAGTGTTCTCGCCCTGGTTACTCCGTATCTCCATTGCCGCCTCCGCGGCCTCGACCTCGCAGTCTACCTGACATCTGAATTCACATGAACATTATTAGCATCATGCTTACACACTTATCGGTTCCAACGGTTGAAACGTTTCCCGACAACAAGGTATCTCCACACTTGGTTAGTGGTTAACCTTCCATAACTGATCACTTAGGTAACTGTAGTTAGGTTTCCTAACTCGGTATATCCCTAAGCTCGGTATTCTAGTCATCAGAGCGAAGTATCGCTCTGATACCACTTTTTGTAACACCCCTACTACGCACATAACACTAATTGAAATCGCAGCGGAAATAAATAACTAAACATTAACTAACGCTTTGTGCTACAACGCCGTCAACCACCCACGTGGTTGACAAGGCAGAATAATACAAGTGTACCGGTCTGATGATCAGACTCCCGAGCATAAAACTAAACCATAAATACATCATATACATTACCGAGTGTTTACATAAATCCTTCACTGTATCACACCACTGTTAACTGTCACAACCAAGTATATACACGCCACGGGAGCACAGGCGCATCCCGGGCCAACAACCAAAAGTACTCAAAATAAACTACACCCTAGGATCTAGAGCCACTCCGCTTCTTCGATCCTCATCCTGCAGTATAAGAAATATGGATCCCCCGAGGGGGTCAGCAACCCTTGGCTGGTATGGTTAACGCGCAGCCCATCGGCTACCGGGATACGCGCAACTAATTGTCATGATAACATGGCATTCATTTATATACATAACATAACATAACATATGGCATAGCATCAATAGTGCACAGCACAACATCACATACGCAGTGGATCTTCGTTCCACAATAACAAACCACAAGGGTCAAATAACACAAGAGCCTAGAGAATGATTCACCCTCATGTTAAGCTCGTTAAACACACTCATTACCGTTCTGTTAGACGAACGAGTAACTTAAGTCACAGATGGTTCGGATTTAGTGACCCGAACACACCACACAAACACATGTTCCCACTAAACCGATCATAAGTCAGAATAGGTAAGCTTTGGAGGAAGCTAGCGGGAGATCGAATGCCAAATTAAGGAGAACAATCTTAACAACATAAGAGTCGAATCTGATTCAGATATCTACTCTTAACTTACATGCATGACCGGACAACCGGATTCCTCACTTCCCAGTTAACACTTGTTAGAAGTTCATGGTGGAACTTAACAACCAATACACAATAAGTGGTAAGTCATGTTAGACACACACAAGGGAAATGAGTCACATCATCATCACAATTACATGAACAACTGTAAACTCATTACATGTTTAAATCTTATAACGTCATAAACACACAGAAAAACATACAACACACAAGCCGGTGTAAACCGGTAGACAACAGACTGCAAGAAAACCATACCTTGGTCCTTGCCTCGTTTGGTTTCCTTCCGTAGGTCACTCCTATACATAGTTAATAACGTCGGTTAATTATTTATTTAACTTCAAACTTACTAAGTATTTAACATGATTGTATGACATGTTTTAATGTCTATCTTACCCTAGGTTACCTTCATTATACACCCTAGGGTTAACTACATAAGTCACATTCTTTCTGTTTTTTTTTTATACAAGTTTTGGTATGTCCGACCCACCGTCCGACCCACAACTGGGTCGGACCCTTCCAGTGGTTTTCGGGTCTGAAGAACCTTACCTTGTCCGACCCATGCCCGACCCAACCTTCTGGGTCGGACCATTCCAGAGACATGTCCGACCCATGTCCGACTCACTCGACTGGGTCGGACCATTACAGAGATTTCATCGACCTCAGAACATGCATGTCCGACCCATGTCCGACCCACCCTTCTGGGTCGGACCATTACAGAACATTTTACCGCCTTACAAACATGCCCGTCCGACCCACGTCCGACTCACTCGACTGGGTCGGACCATTCCAGAACATTTTCCCTCCTTTGAAATATGACCGTCTGACCCATGTCCGACCCACCCTTCTGGGTCGGACCATTCCAGAACAATTTCCTGACGTCTAACAGAGGCTGTCCGACCCAAACTTGGTCGGACCCCTGGGTCGGACATCCTCTAAACTTACCCAAACTTTGTCAAATCTTCACCAAACTTCTCCTAAAGCCTCTTAATGTTTCCTAACAACATTTGGTACCCTTATATCCACATACAACATCCATGAAACTCATTTTCTAATTCCTTAAGCCTTTACTTATTTCCTTGTAAAATTCCTTAACACTTACAACATTTTATACTTGGTTTCTAAATGGTGTTTCTCACCTATGATATCTACTATCCCAAAATGCTTTCTCCTCATCTTAACATCATCTCTTAAGCATTATTTCTCACAACTAACTCCTTAAGTCATTCTTGAAATCCTTTTTCAAATTCACACTTTCTCCTTATTGACCAAAGTTTGCCTAAGTCTTTACCTAAGTCCAAAATGACTTTGGTACATACTAAAACCTCAAGATCATGCCTAAGTCCTTCTCACACCTTAAATCACCTTAATGCATGTTCCTTTCACAAGAAAAACACTTAACCATTCTAAATACTCCTTAACTTATCAAACTCATTTTAAACTCTTAGAACTTCTCGTTTATTACCTAAATTTCGACATAGGTTCTCCTAGAACATTACTAAACCAAAACATATTGTTTTCACCAACAAACAACCAAGAACACTAAAAATCCATCAAGCACTTATTATACACAAACTCCACTCATAAGCACTACATCACAATATAGTGCATAATTTAAATTGCATGGCACTTAGGCCCTTAAATGACATGGCTCTTAGGCCCTTAAGATGCATAAATCATAAACACTGAATTTCCACAATATATTTGCCTTTGACCTACAATACACTCAACAACAAAACATATGCCCTTTTACATAAGCTCTTGAGAACACTTACTAAGTCATTCACCATTTGCTCTTTAGGTAGTTTTAACAGCATTATAAGCTCATTTCTCCTAGAGGCATTTAAACAACATTAGGTTAGTAGATTTACCTCTTTCCAAACAACTTCTTTCTTGTTTCCTCTAAAAACCCGGTAAGGTACTTGATTCTTTGTCAAGTTCTAAACAATATACAAACATTATAATGAGTATTCAAGCTATAAGCTTCATCTCATTGTAAACCCTAATTTTACATTGTTTCAAAACATTAATGTAGTTGTTTTACCTTGATCTTTGAAGAGAGTTTGAATATCTAACAAGAGAGGACTCCACCTAGTCCATGAAGAGTTGGAATGAAGCTAGAACAAAGTCACACAAAGAGCTCCTTCAATAGGTATTTTCGGTCACAACAAAACATGAAAGAAATGAAGTTTTTATTTGAGATTCCTTACCTAAAAGCAAAGGAGAGTAACAATATGTAAAAATACAAGCTCAAGCTCCTCCAATGGTGGAACTCCTTGGCACCGAAATGGTGGTCTTGGAATTTTAAGAAGATAGAAATGAAGAGCTTGATGAGAGGAAGAGATTGGTGGTGTTTGTTTTTGATTTGGACAAGTGAGCTAGATTTTACAAGAGATCAAGATGGAGATGGTGGTGGTGTACTATTGCAAACTGAGTGAGAGAATGAAGAAGAGAGTTGAAGATGGTGTTTGGAACCGTGGGAAATGAAAGAAAGAAATGAGAGCATGAGATAGAATTTGCTTTTGAAGATATTTATGCTTTAAAAAGTAAAAAGGTACTTAAGTAGTCTTCTTTATTTTCTTACAAGCTAACAAGGGTGGTGTGTCACCAACCTTAAAAACCGGCCCCCAATAGTAGTATGAGGGTATTATAGTCTTTATTTGTCAATTTAATTACTTATACAACATATGTTACAAAATAGCTTATAAAAATCACTATTCATGAAAACAAGGCACATAGAAGTGAAATTTTTGATTTCCCATTGTTATAGACATCCAAATGTGATATTATATAGTACACATATATATTTAAGAGTAATGATGGACATCTAGCCACTCAAAACTTATTTACAAGACAATTTTTCAAAAATGTGCTTTAAGACTCCTTAAAGCACATTTTGTGTTTAAACTTGTTTTCAAGCTTGGTTTTCTTTGGTAATTGGTTTAATATGTTCATTAGCATATAATTAAGATCTTGGTAAGTTCATTAGGTCTTAACCAAGCTTACCCCAAGCTTAGAGCACATTTTGGCCTTTATTGACCTTAAAGCACATCTTGTGTTTTCTTTTGTTTAAATTTGTTTACTAATATTTCTAAGACTCTTTTTAGTCTTAATACACCATATTTAAGTGTTTAAACAATATATTAAGGTTTGGGGTATTTCATACTACGAAATCCATGGATATATCCTCGAACTTCCAATATGGAATGGGCATCAGCTGTACTAAACCGCCCGGTCTCCGGTGCTCAAATTTCACCTTCTGACACGTCATACATCTGGCCACAAACACTGCTACATCTTTCTTCATACCACTCCACTAGAAATGTAGTTTCAGATCCTTGTACATCTTTGATGATCCTGGGTGTACTGATAAGGATGAGCAATGAGCTTCCTGTAGTATCTTTTCCTTCAAGTCGGGGCTGGACTCTAGAATGCACAAACGACCATTCAATTTGATTAACCTGTCTTCACTGAGTACAAAGTCATACTTCTGTCTCTCAAATATACCGTTAGTCAACTGTTGCCTGATAGTCTTCATGTACTGGTCATTAGCCTGAGCACAACGTACCTCCTCGATGAGGCCGTTGTCTCCTGTCATGGCAAATAAGGAATGAGCTCTACGGCTCAGGGCGTCAGCAACAACATTTGCCTTTCCCTCCTTGTACCTGAGGTCGATGTCGTAGTCCTTCAGAAACTCGACCCATCGCCTCTGTCTCATGTTCAGCTCCTTCTAAGTGAATAAATGTTGAAGTCTCTTATGATCTGAGTAGACTATCACTATAACTCCATATAAGTAGTGGCGCCAGATATTTAGTGCAAACACTACTGCTCCTAATTCCAAGTCATGATTCGGGTAGTTCTCTTCGTTTCTTCAGCTGTCGTGATGCATAAGCAATAACCTTACCATTCTGCATGAGTACACACCCTATCCTTGTGCCCGAGGCATCGCAATAAACTTCAAACCCGTTCGGTCCCCTCTGGAATGGTGAGTATGGGTGCCGACGTCAGTAGGTCCTTCAGTGTCTGAAAGGAACACTTGCAATCCGCTGTCCAAACAAATGGAGAGTCTTTCTTCATCAGGCTAGTCATTGGTTTCGCCAGTTTGGAGAAGTCTTGAACGAATCTTCGGTAGTAGCCAGCTAATCCCAAGAAACTATGGATATCTGTCACTGTCTTCGGTCTTGGCCAAGTCTTAACTGCCTCAATCTTCGCAGGGTCTACAGATATACCGCTGGCTGATATTACATGTCCTAGAAAAGCTACACTGTCTAGCCAGAAATCACACTTTGAAAGTTTGGCATACAATTGGTTCTCTCTCATCGTCTGCAAAACTTGCCTCAGATGCACCTCGTGCTCGTCCTTGGTCTTAGAATAGACTAGAATGTCATCGATGAACACAACCACTGATGAGTCTAGCTGCTCTCTGAATAACCGGTTCATAAGATCCATAAATATTGCTGGGGCGTTCGATAAGCCAAATGGCATAACTGTGAACTCATAGTGCCCATAGCGCGTTCGAAAAGCTGTCTTCTCTATATCTTCATCCACTATCCGTATCTGGTGGTATCCTGATCTCAGATCAATCTTCGAGAAAACTGTAGCGCCTCTTAATGGTCAAACAGATCGTCAATCCGTGGTAACGGGTATTTTTCTTCACCGTGATTGCGTTAAGCTCCCTGTAGTCAATGCATAGTCGCATGCTACCATCCTTCTTCTTCACAAACAAAACTGGTGCTCCCCATGGTGATGCACTCGGTCTGATGAAACCTTTGGCAAGCAGATCCTCTAACTGAATCTTCAGCTCTTTCATCTATGCCGGTGCCATTCTGTAGGGTGCTTTAGCAATAGGCCCCATGCCTAGTATTAAGTCGATGGAGAACTCTACATCTTTCTTGGGTGGCATCCCTGGTAACTCTTCTGGAAATAGATCAGGAAAATCTAAAACGACTGGTATGTTTGACTGTGTCTGCTCTTCCTGCCTCATGTCCTAGACATAGCACAAATAGACTGGCTGTCCCTTCTTCACCTTCTTCATCAAAGTTATAGCAGATACTAACTTGAAAGTCGGTTCTCTTGGAGTACTACGATATGAAACTGTCTTGCCCTTCGGGCTCTTCAGTAGTAACCTATGCTCCGCGCAATGTAATCGTCCCTTGTACTTCTGTAGCCAATCCATGCCCATGATGATATCAAAGCCCAAATTATCCAACTCAATCAAATCCGCGTGAAACTCTTCATCCATGATATTAATCTGAACTCCCTTGTGTAGTTTCGTGCACCTCACTCTCTCCTTCGTCGGTAGTGTGACTAGGAAATCTGAGAGAGGCTCAGGGGTTGTCTCCAACTTCCTTACTAATGTAGAGGATATAAAGGAATGAGACGCTCATGAATCGAGCAGTATCGATGCACTCACGCCATTTACTGTGAAGGTTCCCATGATGACATTCCCCTTATCCTTGGCCGTGGTCTTGTCCAACACATTCAGCACTGCTCCTCCATTAGACTCGTGGCCTGGGGTTAACAATTCGTAAGATAGTGAGGTTGGGGTGTATGTCTCAAAGGAATTAAAATGCCATTCATTAATCCAATGATTCTTACATACAATTTCCATAATTACATCAATATTGCCTAAACGTCAAATTCAACCGTCCCGGTTTCAGATGGGTAGTATTTACTAAGGTTGTTGGGGCTGTATTCAGCTTCATGCCCTTAATCCCATGGTACACTAATCTTGATTCTCCACCAAATATCAAAACGTCTCCTGACTTCAAAATAATCTTCCTCGCTTGTCCATCTTCTTCTGATCACCGTATAAAAACTCCGTATCATCTCCAATGGAGAATGATACAACTGGTATCCCTTTGGTAATTGACTCAGATGTCTCATCTCGGTCCTGGTGTAATCCAAGTTTCCCCCCTTTCTCATAAAAGTTCACAATACAAACGTCGGCTTCAATGTCCGGTATGTGGTTTGTTTCTAATTGTTGTGCTATCTTGACCGCTTCTGTCACCAAAGTTTGGAAACTATCGGGTATCCTAGGAACTCGTGTTCCATCTATCTTTCTTACTTCTCTATACAACCTAGTTTATGGATCCCAATCCTTACCCATACACATCATATATAATTTAAGTTTTGATCCCCTCTCATATCCCGGAGTGTAAAATCCTCCAAGGCCTATTCCCAAAGTTCTACATTCATTTATAATGGCTATTTGTTCATCTAGAGTTAAGTATTGCTTGAGTAGGATCATGCCGGGTCGAAGTATTTGGCACTCTGCCTCTGGATATTCCTGACCTTCGCTCATAGGCTCAGGTGATCTCGGTCTCATAGGTAAGGGAAAACAAATGTCGAAGTATCCTATTAGGTGAGAGGTTTCCTAAGTTAGGTCTCTCTAAATTTTTAATTCACACTAAACACATTCAAGTCTCATCTATTGATAACTATAAACATACATTCATGCATCATGCTTTTGGTTTAGGTTCTAGGCTTACCGGTTTCGCGCTGAGCGCTAGCCTCAGCGCCTGAAGTTCCCACTGAGTACAGGGTGTTTCTTCCTTGAACTATCTCCTTTCCCTTCTGACTTCCGGATGAGGATGGCTGTCCTGCCGGTCCTCTAGTATAGGTGTTAGTCTATGGCGCTTGGCCTCCTCGTGATCCGCTCGCCTTTATGGCTGGGGTCCTCTGTGAACCTCTAGATCCCTTGTATACTCGACTCGCTGGGTTGGAAAAGCATTCATACTCCCTATGACCCTCTTTCTTGCAATAGTGACACTCCACCTTCCTGCCTGCGCAGTCTATGCCTGGGTGATCATTTCCACAGCGCTTACAGTATTAGTGGCGCTGGGATGGCTTATTGCCTGTTGTTTATACAACATGGTTTAGTATAGGTTCAGCTAGTAAATATTTTGGTTAAGTGAGAGATGGGTGTCCTTACCCTTAGGTGGTGCCGATCTAAGTGGCTGAGCATCCATAGCTGGGCCGGTCAGACGAGGGACCTGCTCCTTCGTCTTCTGACCAAGGAAGTCCTTCCGCCCCTTTTTCTTATCAAAGAATTTCTTGCTGGAGATTTTAGGTTTAGTGACCAATTCCAAGTATAGGTAAATAATGGCAACTCATTCTCAATCATAGGTTTCTTACTTCCCCTTCTTGTAGTAACCGCCAGAGGTTGCTCCCCCATCTTCTCCTTCAGTATTCTTCCTTTTATTTCCTTGGGCCTCTTCCCTGGATTGAAGCATTAGTTCTGTTGCCGATGCGGCGTCATAACATTCTTGTAAGGTAGCGAAACGTATTGCTCCCATAGCGCCCTGGATGCGAAATTGCAAACCTCCCCTAAACTTTTGAATCTTCACTGTATCGGAGTAGTCAACCCCTGGTATGTAATCTAGAAGACTGATGAATCGTGCGTAGTATTGGTCAACCGTCTAACTCCTCTGGATTAAGGTTTCGAACTCTTGCCTCTTCCTCTGCTTCAAGTGTTCGGGGTAGTACTTCTCCCGCAACACTCCCACAAACGCCGTCCATCCAAAGTCCGGTGTAGCTCTATGGTGGCCCTCGACAGACCGCCACCAAATGTCTGCTGCGTCCTTCAGGTGATGCGCTGCGATGTCGACCTTCTGGTCCTCTGGAACTCTAACCGCCTTGAAGGCCTTCAAGTGCTCCACTATGAATTTCTCCAGTGCGGCGGGGTCTGGTTCCCCTGAATATGTTGGCACTCTAGCGTCTGCAACGCTCTTCAACCAGTTGGTTTCTCTGGGCTGCGGCGGGTGGGGTATGGCTCCCGTAAGTTGAGCTCCTAGCTGCTGGGCGACGGCTGCCATGGCCGCTGCTAGGCCTGGTTCCGCCGGAATATTTGCTAGTGTCTCGCCACCACGTCTGCTGCTGCCTCCACGTGGTCTTCCCGCTCTTGACATCTATAGGATAGTATAATACCATTTCTACTCGGTTGCTACACCGTTTTCACATACACAAACATAAACATGTAAGTAAGCTAACTACCAACAATAAAGATATCCCTAAGATTTTTCTTTCTAAGTCACGAATCCTCACAGACGTTTCCTGTTTCCCAATATTCTTATGCTCACTGTTCTTGACTCAGTATTTCTCATCAGAGCGTAACTATGCTCTGATACCACTTTTTGTAACACCCCTAATCCTAAACCTGTAATAACGTCGCAAGTCGTAGCATAATAAATAACGTTTGTAGCAGAAAATAAAACTATCTATCCTTGGTGTTACACGCCGTTACTCACCCTTGTGAGTAACAAGGCATCCTTACCCCTTCCAACAACTTCAACTCCTCACGCTGTGATGAACAAGATACTAAGCATACTTAACTTACAAACCAAATCCAAACTGAGCA
Source organism: Limonium bicolor (assembly GCA_023374045.1). Lineage (NCBI taxonomy): Eukaryota > Viridiplantae > Streptophyta > Magnoliopsida > Caryophyllales > Plumbaginaceae > Limonium > Limonium bicolor. Next base: position 271,764,789 of record CM041781.1, on the reverse strand, counting down.
ACTAAATGAAATACAACAACTCCGAATACAGTACAAAATAAAACTACAAGTGTTTATTGAAGCGCATCAGCTACCCTGTGCCCCGCACTCCGGCTTGTCTTCAATCAGTAACCTGAAATGTTTTGCCCATTGAAGGGCTCAGCAATCGAAATGCTGGTATGCTAAATGTAGTCCTAAGTCATCTAGATTCCTTAAGTCGTTTTAGCCATCTTGATATTAGATTCTTTACATGATATACCGGTTTACAATAATAACAGTGATAACTGTAAATATTAAACATTCACATAACAGTTCACCTGCAAACATTAATGCAAAATAGTAAACAACAACCAGATAATCAAACACCAATAACCCATAACAATAACCAAACAAGATACGTGTATTAATTAACTGTACTTGTTAGTTGGCCACCTGGCCCTTATCCTTTAAACCAACCACTTAAACTTTTCCAATTAAATTCCACCTCAGGCGTCATGTTAAGACAACCCTTAATAACTTAATAATGGACAGTAGTCCCCTGGGTTCCAAAGGAACCGTTACCAGCTGACCTTATGACCCTGGATAATTATTTTGACCGATCCGGTCGAACCTGTGCACCAACGGTAGTGCCCTCCGCCATCGTCGAATGTGGACAATGGATTCCCTTGAGTGACTCCCCATAGAAGTCCCTCGTAGTGATCACGATGCGCAACCAGAAATTCGAAACAGCCTGGATTCCTCTCTTTATAAGTTAGCCCTTTAGTCAGTGATACAATATCCAATCCTTGAGTTAAGACTATAACAGTTGACCATCAGTTAGGTTCCATAATACCTAAAGGTCAGTTAGTCTTGTTCCAGTTTAGATGTATAAACTTCCAGTCATAAGACGTTCGCGTAAAATAAAACACAACAGTGTTGAGCAATACAGTATACAGTATCATATACATAAATCAAAGATATCGCTCTTAACGATTAAACATACAATGTCTGGACCTCAGGAAAATCCTTAGGACATTCAGACCACACAATTAACATACCGTTCACCGTGTAACTGCTAGCTTGACAATTCACGCTTTAGTAGTACCTCCCCGTACGCTGTTATATTTACATGCGATACCGGGTATCGTTAGTATGACTATTCACTATGTATTACAGTATTGTCACTACAGAAGTAATACTCATGGTATACTAACCCCGTATGTTCTTTATTTCTCCCTGTTATCTAACAGTGGTTCGAGGTAGTTGAACAGTTCAGTATTTTATGTAATAACTACATGTGATAACGAATTTCCATTGTGTTGTATATCTTTATTTCATTAATCATATATCCATAATTATCTTCACTTATTCCATATGTCAATATCCTTTGGTTATTTTTATTATAACCACAATCATTTTATAAACTTTACATTATACTCCATAATATACCATAATACATTATACTTCTTAGTTTTAATTCCTTTCTTTATTAAATTACAAAACCAACCTTATTTATTCGGTAGTTACATAATGAACACATTAACTTTTATAAATTACCAAATGACCACCTATATTTTCGGTCTTTACAAATTTAATATACTAACTTTTATAAATTACAAATTATTCCCATAACTCACGGTTTTCCACATATATTTTCTATAAATTACAAAATAGCCCCAAAACATTATAAAATGTTATTTTAACACTTAAACACTTATTTAAATTCACCAAAATTCATAATATTAATTCATACCTTATATTATATCATAAATATACCAAATAAACCCATTAACTCTCGGCAATTATTATTTGTACACTATACTTTTCAAAATTTACATTTTAGCCACATAACTTTATAAACCAGCCATTTAAATACTTGTAGCTATTTTTAATATTCCCAAAATTTTTAATATAAGCTAATATACTTATATACTTCAAAAATCACCAATTATAATTTTTTGCTCTCGGTTTTAATAAACTTTTACCATATGGTTTTAAAACTTGATTTATACCTTATAATAAATACATATAAATGTATATAAGCCATATAACACTTCTAAAAATTATGCTAATGACTTAGAATGATTATAAACTCAAAATAGCGCATTTAACTCCTAGGCAATTCGGTTTAATTATATATGTATCATAATTTAATTTTGTGACACAAAATTTATACCTTAAGGTAATAATCTTACCTTGCATGTTATAAATTATTTTCTTGACATTTTATGTAACACCCCTCTCAATAGACACATAATAATCACTCACGTTAATAACCCATGCTGAGACAACAAAAATCTGCACATCAGTTTTGGTCCTCGCAACCAGTGAACTCTGAACTGCATTAACCTAATTAATAACCCATGCCCTTCCTAGTTATTGTAACCCATTGAACAAAAAAAAGAGACAACAGATCACCAAATGCTCCTTGTCTCGTCCGGAATACCTGAAGCTCACCCACTGTAGTCAACGTTCCAAACTCCCACGGGCTTCCTTTATTAGAACCAGCAAGCATCTTCCTGACCTTGACCCTCTCTGTGTTAGCAACGAATAGATAACTCCACTTTTAGACACACCACCTGAGACGTTTTGGATTTCAGAGAAAACAGCTCAGATGACAGATATGCATTAGAGTTGTTTCTTTCCCTATCTTCAACACCATTTACTTGTAAACCGTAACCACTAACTTCCTTAACTAAACCTCATACCCAACCACCCTACTCGATTTCCCTGCAGTTGCACGTCTCAATACATGCAGAAGCTCATATCCTTCCCCTGGTCGGTCGCACAAATCTGGATTTTAACAAGCCAAGGACTCCCGCAACTGGAAGCTCCTTCTGTTTGAGAATCCAAAAATAACTTCTTTTAGTTTCTTTATGTTCCACGCCAGTCCCTGCATGCCAACTAATACTAAAGCCCTGGGGTGATCCTAGAACTAAATCCCCACCAAGAACAGCTACGGTATGTGATGGGGCCAGAGGAAAAATCCTGACTGTCAATGTCTTCCTTTTCCTGTTTCGTGTTTGGAAACTTGAGGAACTAACCTCTTCCGTCTCACCTGTTTCTAGTGCGTGAGTCCCCCTGTTAAGACCCCGCATGAAGTGTGCCCAAAACCGCTAGGAAACCAGCTTCCAATTAAGGTGAGGTGAGCTGCTAAAAAAAACGACACATAACAATATTTGATATCAGACTGAAACATACCACAACTTAACATGGCACCTGGTTTTGTATAGTTGCGAGGGACATCAGGGTGCACCAAGAATTAACCCAGGAGAAACAAGTCCTTAGTACCAAAGGTGAAACTTCTCAACTCTTACTAAGTTAAGGCTTAAAACCATACTGAAACTGGTGTATTTGCTGTTCGAAAGTTTCTGTCAATCCTTATCACCATTTGAAAATCTGTAACATTTGCTCTCTGTGCACTAACTGACCAGGAGGAATATAAAGTGGGTGTCGACCTACTAATGCATTTAACCCACAACTAGAACTTCTAGGTTAGTTGGCAACACTGGGACAGTAATGCACACCGGTTTAGTACAGCAGAAGTGAAGGTTAGAAGAGAAAAAAAAACAGTTATGTACAGCAACTAGAGAAGTAAATTCTGCAATATTGTTTTCTGTCTGTTAATTGTCTAGAGAGGGTAAAGGTGCAGGGTCGACTTATTAATGAACTTCAGGCAAGAATAAAACCCTTTACTAGCTTGGTGAACACGTGAGAAATGTGAAGAAAGAAAATAAAAGAGAAGTAGTTAGTGCATGTTCAGTTGCTTTCCAGTGAGTACTAGGTTGTTTCAGTAGCGTAGTCCTTGATTGCCTTGGGTTGGTTAAAGCCAAAACTATATTAAGATATATATAACTAACAGTTGGGGAATCTAGGGAAGATCAGTCAACAAATTAGAACAGGAGTAAGTAACAGAAGAATGTCAAGGGTAGGTTATCAGTTTCTGAATTTCCTGGCTTCTGTGTAAACATGTCTCAGTAGAAATTACAGCATTGTGTTGGGTTTGTTTTGAGCTTACAACTTTACTAAGACACTAAACCAAGTGAGTCAATAAGGTGGGAGAAACTGGAAGTCAAATTGCAAAAAAAGAAATGAGGCGAAGAGGTTACACCAGCTTCTGTTTTCTGTTTCAGTTTTAGTTAGTACTGGAATGTTTCAGTAGCTTTAATGATGCTGTTGTGATTCTGCTTGAAGATAAAACCCTGATAAAACACATGATTAACTGGGTAAGGAACTTGGAAAAAGACAAAAAAAACTGAAAGACCAGATTAGTGAACAAACAGATGGAAATCAAAGAAGAAGTTATCAGTTTTTTTTATGTTTCAGTCCAGTTTTCCTGAAACGTATGTTTCTGTATAAACTTTAATTCAGGTGGAATAAGAGTATTGTGTGGGTTGCTAATGAACCTGAAACACTTCGAATACACTTAAGTAAGTTTATAAGATACTTGGGGAGAAAAATTAAAGGTCTGTTTCACCACCTAACAGAGGGAATCAAGAAGTAGCACACCAATTCTGGTTGCAGTTTACTGCAGTTTTACGTTTCTGCATAAGGAGGTTTTAGCAAATTTATCAGTGTGGTTATGGGTGGTTCCTGAGTTTAAGATCTTGCTAGATCACCTAACTATTGGATAAGCAATTCGGGAAAGAAGTTGGAAGTCAGATTAAAGAACAATAAGAGAAATAGAAAAGAAAAAAATTAGTTTTTGAGTTCAGTGTACAGTTTTCTCTTCTAAAAACTTAAGTTTTGTATAACTCTATAACAGAGAGTTATAAAAGGTTGTATTGTGTTGTTAATGATCCTAACACACTTCTAAGGCACTTGAGTAAATTTATAAACCCTTGGGAAAGATAGAAATCGAATTGATCAGAGAAGAAGAAGGAATGAAGAGGAAGTATACAAATTTTTGTTTCTCAGATTTCTGTAGTTTCCGTCCTCTGTAAAACCAATTTTCAGAGAGGTTAACAGCCTTATTTTGAGTTGTTTTAAGTCCAATACCTTCCTAATACTATTATCTAGTTGGGTAAAATTTCTGGGTGAGGTTAGGAACTGATCAATGGACTAAAAGAAAGTTTGTATAGCTGCTGTACAAACTAGAGTGTACAGTTTTTCTACAGTTTTAGTTTCTGTGTAATGAACTTTCAAAGAGATTAACAGTGCTGTTTTAAGTTGGTTTTTAGTTTAAAACTTCCCTAATACACCTAGCTAGTTGGGTAAAAACTTTAGGAAGATTAGAAACTGATAATCAAACTGCAAGGGGAGGAATGGAGGAGCATATCACTAATTGTGGTTTCAGTTTTAGTTAGTTGCTGTTTCTGTATAATGGAGTACAGTAGTCGGGTGAGTGTTTAGGTGGGATGATTTTGGTTTAGAGCATGGTTAATGCCCATAACTAGTTGAGTAGATACTGTGGGAAAGAATTAAACCTCAGTTGAACTAACTAGGAACAAGAACCAAGAAGAAATGTGTAGCTGTTGTTTCAGGTTTCAATACCGTTGTGGCTTCTGTATAGCTGTGTTACGAGGGTATTATAAGTGTGATTCTAGTTCAATAATGAACCCAAATAATAGCTAATAAATATAGTTGGGTTAGTGAAACTTGTTGAGAAGGTTAAACGTCAATTAACTACATTAAACGTGAAGTTAGGTAAGGTATTACATGGGAATTGTGTTTCAGATTTGGAAACTGTTGGGGTTCTGTATAAATAGGTTTTAGGGGGTATTTTAAAGAGTATATTATCATGATAATTGCTAACCTATCTAGCTAAGGTGGGAATACACCCTAGGTGAACTAAGATCCTTCTTGATTAAACTTGTTACATGTTCGTGCTTGGAATACTCTAAAACATTACCTAGAGGGAATGACTTAGTTAACGTGTGAGTTGACAATGTGAAGGTCCTAGGGGTAAGATAAACCTAAGGTAAATACTTGGGAAGTCTCTAAGGGTTAACATATGATTTTGGTGTGATAAATAAACCTTGAATGAAAAATAACAAGTGTGTAATGTAGGGTTTCATACTCCATTGTAAACCGAATATTAACTCACACTACGAGTAAGGAGTTTTTAAAGATAACGATACCGTAACTAATAACAGTTGAGATCCGGGGATGTAATACCGGGGTTACTGATGTTATTTGGAAATACTGAATCATAATGTCATGTGGATTGACACTTAGCATTCTTCGTATTGTTAGATCACCATTCAGACGTGCGCGCTCGATAGCCCTAGCTGTCTACACTGCACGACCTTGGACACGGTGTACGGTATGTAAAGGGGTTTGATCGGGTTGTCTTGAGGAATTCCTCGGGCTCGGATTTGTTTGATAACGTGTGTGATTATGTGTGTGATGGATACACTAGTGGAAAAAAAGTCTAATAACACGGTTAAAAAGGAAGTGTGTTATATAAATATTATATAACACGGTTGAAAAGAAACCGTGTTATAAAACAGTTTATATAACACGGCTCCCTCCATCCGTGTTATAAAACTAATAAAAAACTACACCGTTTTGTCGACCAAAGTGGCCGTGTATTTCTTTTAACATTTTATAAGACAGTTATTGGAAACCGTGTTATATATACGGTGATTTTATAACGCGGTTGGGGTGAACCGTGTCATAAGGTTCTTACAAAAATTCATGCCGTGTGATTTTAAAGTGGTACGACGACGTTTTGAAGTTTATATAACACGGGTTTATTTAACCATGTTATATAAGTCATCTATTACTGCCTTTTCGGCTTCTCTCCTCTCAGTTTTCCCATTTTCACTCTGTCCCGCGAAAACCTCCACGAAAACCTCCTTCCTTCTCCTCCTGTGTCGAAGCCGATCTGCTGCTACTTCCACCGGTGATCACTAACCACCGTCGCCGCCACCAGTTCGCTGCTCCAGTTCGCTTCTTTAGTTCGAAGAAGCAAAGGGTCGAAGAGGAACCAGAAGCCGACGCCATTCGAAGCTGCATTTCTCTGATTTTTCTTCCCGGTAACTTCTATACCTAATTTAAGCTACTACGTTGCCATCTTGAGTTTGAAATTGAATAACTAACACTATGGGTTGCAACGGTTTAATTTTGAATTGCAGAAATTCGGTTCTAATATTTTTGTGCTCTAATGACATGTTTCAGTAATCGGTTAATATGTTTGCCTGTCACTATGCTGATGTCTTGAATGACCTTGTTGTCATGTCAAGATTATCTGTTTTAGGCTCATATGCATGCGAATTCATGTTAGGCACATTAAATGGTAACAGAAGCGAACATATAAAAACTTGAGATTATGTGTTAGGCTTGATATGAGAATTCATGTTCCCAAACAGCTTAATGCCATGTCAATTTTGTTTTTGTTTTTAAACTTGTCTCTTGCAGTTAGGATTAAACACCAGTAGAAGACTTCGATTCAATTTGCCCTACTTTGATTCTTGGCTTTAGTTTGCTTTACAGATTGATAAATCCCTTTTCAGCAGAAAACTAGTCAAGCTCATTCAATCCCTACATTTTCCTCGGTCTGTATTAATTGATTCTTTTTTTTCTGACAGAGGAGATTGACTAAAATTGAGCTAGCAATTCTTGATCCAGGTCTGTTATACTAGATTAGAGTTTTAAAACTTTAAAGAAAAGAGCTAGAATAAAATGGTGTTTAAAGCCAAACTTGTATTTACTGCCTTGCTCAAGATTCGAAAGTAAGAACAAGACATAACTAAAGAGTAAAAACTGAAATGCAAAACTGAAATTTAAAAGCAATTAGTAAGTGTTGCAACAGATTATGAATTCATCTTGTATTTGCATTTAAACTCTGATGCACATAATCTAGCATGTATAACATGATCAGTATCTATTTGGGGCCTAAGATAATTTTTGTTATCAAGGATAGTATACTGCTTTAATACTTTGCAGTTTCATAGGTTTGAAAATTTTCTGAACCAATAATTGTATATACTTTGTATTATGAACTCTATAACACCGCTGGCACTTACTTAGTCCTGTACTAAGTTGTTGTTTTTTGAAAAAGCTAAGAGCAGTATCCAATTTTGATTTTGATACTTGCTATTTTTACAAAGACCACTTCAGCCTAGCAAAGTAATATGCACTGACGACAACAATTTTATCTCTGTCTGCAAAACAATAGATCATGTTTGAATTTACTGCTACATGTAAGGCAATATTCATCTGTCATCTGCTTTAAAACAGTTTTTTAAATCTCCACTCTATAAACATATTGAACCTTGTGTACTTTTGCCTCAATCAAGTGTAGTACAGCCCAGGATCTAGTAGATGTAGATCGTATTTTCTGTATAGACACCTTGTAAATCTGTTTGGGACATGAAAAAGCAATGCTTGGTATCTAAAAGAAAAGGTCAAGTGTGAATATTTTTGCTTAATTAAGATAGGAATCATACTCTGATTTCGTCCTTGATTTATGTTGCTACTAATAGGTATATTTGAGTAGTTTGATTCTGTTTTCTATTTGAAACTTTTTAGCCTTGATTGTTTGTTGCTTCTTACCAAAGGGGACATGCATCTGTTAATGATTCTTCCTGAAAGGGAACAATGTATTTCACCACCAGTCTACATAACAGCTCGATTTAAAGAGTAGTTTTTTGGTATATTTTTGGACAACTTTGTGTAATGTATTTTGTTCTTCGTAATATTTAAGAAGTTAGTCTAACAATGGGAACTCCATGGTACATCTAGAGTCACCTGCTTGCTATATATAACCACTGGTGTGGTGCTAGAGGTATTCACTTTTTAGTTGTTTCTTCTGTTTATCTTCCTTCTTCAATTAAAAAAAAGTATTATATAATGATTATTCATTGAAAACAGAATCCCAATAGAATTCTCTCAATATAATGATTTGATTCTTCGCATTTATGTTATCTGCACTCTGATAGACTATGTTCCTCATTTACTTTTCAGGTTGTTATATCCTTTACCATTCAAATAACATTGAACAAACTCAGTTCCTTTTGCTTGATTTCCTTGTAAGATGAAACCAAATGAAGATTGCCTGACACTACTCAAGATGGAGGTATATACAACCCATTATCTTCAATATATGCAAATGCAATTGTGGGTGTGCATATCTAATGTTGTGGCTTTCCATCTTTTTTAAAATAAAAATAAAATTTCAAGTGGAGGACAAATGAGCTTTCAGCCAAATGTCAAGCATTTCTCTTTCATCGTCTTGACTGCCCGAACAATGGGAATAGAGTGTTGTCAAAGATTTAAATTTTTACACTGTTTATATTCTTAATTACCCTTGACTGCTCAGCTCATTATTTAATAAGTTTAGCTAATTTTGTTCTCATGTTTGGTGCTCACGTATTGGTTAGTTGGTAGATGGGTCTCTTTAACCAGGCTGATCTTATTTTAAGCTAGACCTACTGTTAAAAAAGAAGTCTATTAGAAGCAATAGAATTAAAAGAATAGATGTGTTTGACCTTACTACTTCTGTTTTCTAATAGATGTGTTTGATCCCTGCTGATGGTTCTATTTTTGCTTACTGTATGGAAATGTTGTTTTGCACCAGCATTTGTTTTGCACTATTTCGTTTAATTATCAAGTATACATTCTTAGACTATTTCAGGAGCTCTTTAAATTCTGTTTCTGCATCTATTTTTCAAGAGCCTTATTAATGGATACTTCAAACTAAAGAAAATAATAGTATCACATGCCTTCTGTTGCTGTTGTTTAGCAGTAGTGCAGCTTCGAACTTTGCCGAGTTTCTACCCGGTCCAGCTACTATTTGTTTCTTCGTCTTTGAAGCATTTTTGGTGCTAGAAGTTGCATCTTCGGACATTTTTTATGAATAATTTAGTTTTCTGTTTCTGCGCCCCTTGTTGGGATAGTCACTTCTGTTGCAACATGCTATGGTATGTTTCTTTAAACCAAATCCATTGACTGTTTTTGTTCATATAATATAATCTGGCTTTAGCTTTTGCAGCATACTGTTTTTGACAGATTCGTACAGCAACAATGTTATGACACAATCTGCCCATTTTGACATTGTCTAATGCTATCTTGCTTGCATACCTTGCTTGCATACCTTGCTTTGCCCATTTTACTGCTTGGTAGTACATTTACCAGGTTTTTCTGTTTGCAGACACACTGATTTTGACCAAGCTCATATACAGTCGTCACAATCAGAAGCTCTCCCAAATCTCCTCATTGATAACATTTTGAGACTTGATAGTGGGTACACATAAGCTGACACAGAAGCAACAGGTATTAGTATTATTTTTCTTCATTTTGTATGGACTGAAGTTTCATAAAGTTTTATTAACCATTATCTGGTTGTATTCCATCTACTGCATAATACACATGTAATTGTAATTGTGGAACTTCTTAATTTTCCTTAGTCATTTTCCTTAGTCATAATTGAACCTCACTCTTGCTACTTCTATTTCTTACGCTGTCAATATTTCATCTTATGTATACGAAGGATTGAAAAAAAAAAGAAAAACGTTATCAAAATAGAAAATGTGAATTCAACTAAGCTGTTGTTGGTACATACTGTTGTAGATAAAAGTCTGTGGAATTGCTGCTGTGTAGATAGATCTGTGGAGTTGCGCTACTCTTCTTTCTATTCTTCCAAAACCGGTACTATACTTAAACTCATTTTCTTCTCTATAGTTATACATTATACAATTGGTTCTTGAAATAAAACATAGTTACTCGTCAAGATATACTCAATAGGGGTATATTTTTGATAGTCCCCGTTGGGACTGTCCATGATCGTTTAATTCCACTTAGGTTGTGAATGGAAATTTGATATGTGGTTCAATAGACCATTTTGGTTCAATTTGTCTACTTTTCTTCGAGTACATATATTTGATAACGAACTTATCAGTATCATGTACTTGAAGAAACATAGGGAAATGCTGCCGAAATTTCTATTGAACTATATATCAAAAACTAGTTCACATGTGGGATCAAACGTGATTGGATGGGTTTAGGTTGATAAAATACAATAACAATTGCATGGACCTTGAACTATTATACGCTGAAGTTTATGCATGACTTTTGTGCTAATGTTGATAGATTTTCTAATTATGAAACGGTATGTGACTTATATAGAGTTTATCAATGTATAGTGCTATCATTTATCAAAATCTTAATAAGCAAAGATTTTTGTCATTCTGTGTAGGTGTCGCAGTTCTTTCAAGGTCAACCAAACTCCTACACAAATAAGGAACTAGATTTTGTAAGAGAAGTTATAGCATCATTCATCCTTAAGTTATGGTAGAAGTTAAGCACCTTCATCTGATGAGCTCCTTCGTGTGATAGAATGATTCGGTATGTTCCCTAAAATCTTATTCCTCATCAACAACTTTCATTTAATTTCTTTTTATTGTTTCTGTTTGCTCTTGTCGCCACGTTCCTTTCCTTCATCCTTAACCAGTTGACATGGTTGTGAGAAGAAAATAAAGATAGATAACAATAAAGATACAAGCATGTTTTTGCAAGAAAAATGATCAGCAAATGAATATGTTACTTCTGTTGCTTCCGTTGCTTGATTGTGAAATTTGTTGCTGCTTATGCTACTATTTAACAGAAAGAGAACAGTATTGTCTTGAAAGTTGCCTTTGTTGCTTCTAGTTAACAAAAATAGAAATTTGCTCTCAACTACTTCTAAGTTAACATAAAGATAAATCCATTGCTGTTGATAAATCTGTTGCTTTTGTTTGTGATCTCACGGTAAGGTTGAAAGTTATATCTCTGCTTAACTTCATTTTCTCTTTTTATATCTCTGCTTAACTTCATTTTCTCTTTTTATATCTCTGTTTAACTTCATTTTTTGTTTTTAATGTGTCATTTTCTTCAAACATTCATAATAGGCCTACTGGAATACTTTGATCTACTTCAGTAGGAACAATTGTGCTTCTTCAGCCACAACCCCACCGGTGTTGAAATCCCAGTGGGAAAACTACTGCAGCAGATCAGAGGGATTAATTGGTGTATGGTATCGTGCTTTTTTTGATAACTGGATGAATATGAGTTTTTGTAGAGTTTTCCATGTTTGAAAAGTTGAAGAAGTGTTCCTTTTGTCCATGTTAAACAAGCTGTTCTGTTTGTTTGTGTGGAAGTTACGTACGAGTATGTTGCGGTTTTATTTTGAAAAATGAAAAGGCCTTGTTGCCATTGTAAAAATTATAAGGCTTCGTTGTCTTTATTTTGGAAATGGAAGGCCTTGTCATTGTGGATATAAGGCATGTTGCCCATTTAAACAGGTTGTGAAAATTTGGTAATGTACAAAATCTGTACAGGGACTAACAAAAAACGAGAAAATATGTGAAAAAAATACAACTTTATACCACGGTTCGCTGAAACCGTGTTATAAAGTTATTGCTGCGGCCAAACACAGCTATATAACACGGTTAAAACCGTGTTATATAATTAACTTATAACACGGTGCAAAGGAACCGTGTTATATGATATATCCCAACACGCTTCGCCCAGATCCAAAAACATTAAACAACACGGTTCCAACCGTGTTATATAACGTTTTTATAACACGGTTACAAACCGTGTTATAAATGTATTAGTTTTATACGACGGCCGCATATAACACGCCGCTTAACCGTGTTATAATGCCTAATTTAACCGTGTTATAAAACATTTTTTCCACTAGTGATATCTGTGTTTACTGCACTATTTACTTATGCACGAACGTCCTACGGGACTAATACTACGTCGACTATAGATCGACTTATATAAAACTACATATGCGAGTTGTGTGATTGTGATTACTGTTGCCTGACCTAATACGCTAAGTATTACAAGTATGTAGTTATAACCTAAGTAAAACACTTAAGAACGGGACACAACATTGTCGGTCCCTAGAGCTTCGACTCGAACATAAATACTACCTAGAGTTATTCTAGGCATGCGTAAGACCCACAGGGCAGCCAACAAAATAAGTGATGTTCTCCATAATTAAAACTGTAACTGGCTACCTAACTAATGAAGTTAACAGTGAAGTGTGAATGAATGTGATGATGTACCTTAATCTAGACAGTCACTGGCTGCTGGTCGCGCGTAGAGATCTCTTGGGTTATCCCGTATCGGGTTTACCCTAGTTAATCCTGAACGAACCTAGATAGATCGTCAGGCGGAGTGTGCTACCGTTGGAACCAGGCCTTTGGCCACCTAAATGGACGCCTTTACAAAGGCAAAGTGAAATAGTCCCGGAGTCTTCGGATGATCAGGGCAGTGAGCACCTTGTGTGTACGTGGGACTACTGTCCAAGTGAGTATATTTCGGGTTGTCCTAATTTACGCCCGACAGTGCTAACCAAATCAAATGATATGTAAGGGCCCGGGGGGCGAATGTTGTAATACGTGATGATGTTAATATACGACGTACGAGATATCAATGCTATTGTATTGTATGATGTGTGACTGTGCTGCGTATAATTGTAATGACGGTTTGGATTAGATGGATGGTTATGTGTTTATGCATGTTTATTACAGTATTTACTATATCTATAAAATGGTAAAGCATGAAACCAATCTAATAACAAGAAGGTTAAAAATGACAAGTGACCAATAGGGTCCAGACCCGGCATACTCAGCGTCTATCGCTGAGACTACACTTATTGTGCAGGTTGTTGATCTCCGTTGAAGCCGAAGTAGGGGCACAGGGTAGTTAGGATTACCTTAATTATTGCACATGACATTTATTTGTATAACGATATCAGTCTGTGAAGGTATGACGGTACGATTGTATGTATTTGGGATTTGGGTAGATGCTCACTTGTCGATGATTATGATTATGAACTTAGTATGATGTATAGGAGTTATCTCGTTGTCACAGCGGTTTAGTAGCGTTGTTATTTTTAGTTGTTGGATTTAGTTTCTGCTTAATTACTCGCATGGGCGGGTAATGGCAGGTGACACCCTAGTGAGTTTTAATGTTGTGGTTTACCCTTCCGCTGTAAGACGTTTTATTTATCTGTTAACGTGAGTAATTATTACGTGTCTATTGAGAGGGGTATTACAAAAAGTGGTATCAGAGTAGAGTACCGCTCTGATGACGAGATAATAGGTTAAGACAGTGAGCTTAGGACTTGGGAAACACGGGAAACGTTTGTGAGGTACGAAACGTCTTTACTTAAATGGAATTATGTGTTAGCAAAGCCTTTGGCTTGCAAGTGTTAGCCCTTGAGGTGCACAAACGAGTTTATTGTAGTATGATGTGTTATCGAGAGGACGAACGGTAATACCGAAGTCTAGTGGTGGTGTGAGCCAGGAAGCTGGCCAAGGGCATAAAGGCCCGGGAATATTACCCTGTTACGGACCAGCTGAGAGCTCGGCTAGGAGAAGACACAAACGTCATGAGTACATTGGCAATAGTCCACTTTCATGTGGAAGACAGTACGCACTACCGCCGACAGTACCCCTCCCGCCACAACCCAATGAGTATAATACAGCTGAGAAATATAAACCCCGAATATAGGGAAGAGGGCTACCAAGCCCAACAGACCGTCTAAACGCTTTCGCACCGAATGAATAATTCCTACTCCTGCAACATTAATAAAAACTCAATACTATACCTCCCTTAACGACCAAGCGTTGTAGCAATAGGCACCGCCAGAGGCGAGCGCCGCTACTACCGTAACGTCGTGGAAAGGATCACTTAAGACATCAGGGCAAGCGGACCGGGAGCACCTGGAACTCCACGAGGCCGTCACCCGTAATGGGGACCCTTAACCACCATACCACTATATCGTAATACCAAACAGTAAAAAGAGATTATAGTGAGAACGTGGAAAAAAAATTAAGTATACCGTCCGGTTATGTTCAAATTCCAATCCTAATCTTGAGTGCACAAACACAATACCGTGACGCTAGAACCTTGTCGTGACGGCACTTGTGGAGAAACAAATTCTGAGCGTTTATGCTATTATAAATATAATGTGAGGGAGGATTTTGCTATTTTAATGACAATGTGGTTAGGAGAAAATTTTTCCAATCCAAATACAGTCTTTTTTCATGAACAATCATTTTAACGGAACTTAAGCAACCAATGCGGTAGTAAGACAACAAGTCTTAAACCGACAACTCTACTTGCATGGCGTTCTTGCACTGCAAGCGCTGATTTAGACAATGTACCAATAATCCCGTCTACCCCGCGCACTTGCTACTGCAAGTGCTGCAAACAACTACGACTGCAGTTACCACTGCTAGTATCGTTACAAACGAATTTTGTAAACTGTGTAGACCAATGGTACAACGCCATGGCTACCAATAGTCGCTTAACAATTGTACAGCTCTAATATAAACCACAAAACTACAATTGTTGCAACAAACCACTAAAATACGAGGCCTACAACCTCTAAAGGACCCGACAAGTCCGACTAACGCAATAAAAAGGGCACACCAGCCCATAACAAGTATAACTACTAAACAAGAACGAATTAAATGACACCGACTTAAGAGCCAACATAACATAACTTAATTATCAAACCATTTAATGGCCGAATTGGAAGTGGAAGGTGAAACTTGATTCCCGGGGATCAAAAGAAACCAACCACAAATTGGGGTGGAAGGTTAGTTCAACACTGGTGCTGATCACACCAGGGTCGGATGACTCCTGAGACTCTTCACAAGTTGCCACAATTAATTACAATTGGGATAAACAAAACTACAGTATACTAGATACAAACAACTAGCAACAATTAATCAAAGAGATATTAAATAAGGAAACTCGTAACTAACAGTTTACATTGTATATATTAAATCATACAAATAAAATTATGGAGAGAATACGATCAAATAACAATCAGTACCGACAAAACACACTACCAGTATACGCCAACTTGTGATGAACACCTGGGAATTAGTAAAACCTATCAGTCCACAGATGGACCAAAAGTGAAAAGAACAATTCTACCGTTATACGGCTATTACCAATATCATTCGCAACAATGAACACGAATCAACACTTAACGCATGAAATATTTACCACCCCTGGGCACTACCTTCACCAAGGAGTGCTACGTACGGTGATGTACAATTAAAAACGAACAAACATCAAGATTAAGTTTTATGGGTATTATCAAATCATACTAATTATGAGACAAGTCCTAAATAGAAGAATGGCTACCGCCATTAGCGTTCTGCCATGTAAAAATGATGAGTATCAATTTGTGTTAAAGACATGTCGCTTACTATTGTGACGACTGTCAGTGATGAATGAATGTATAAAATTAAAACAATGGCAGACAACTAAATCGATATTACAAAACACACAAACCGAACACTAAATAACACTAGTAAGCAAGTACCTAATATACTAATAAAGGGCATGAGCCCACAAGACCGGGAACACCAACTCCGATTACCTTTTGAGGTACATTACTAACATAACAATGTTTAAGTTAATATAATGAAGTAAGGGAGCTACGGTACATACCGTAAGCAATGTGAATAACAATGATGATTAACTAACAGGCGCCAAACCGCGCACTTGAAAAAATAAAAATAAATAAATAACTGCAGTTACAAATAACTGGCACAAAAAAATAAGTAACAACAAAGACATTGCTTACTAGCCGAACACCATAAATGTATACCAGCAGTCAATGCTAATCACTACTAGTGATAAATGTTTAGTCCTTATGGACAGGCATAACCTTGTGAAAAATGTCATACCCTTTGCGGATGCACTACCGTCAATGAGAATGGTTAATAAGTGAAGTGCCTAATTGCTCGAAGCTATTATGCAATCTTCAATGTATCCAATTAAACGGATGAGGAAAAGAACATGAACTACAGGGAGATGTGATAATAATTTAATCAGGAGGAAAAGAATATGTATAGTACTCATGGAGATCGAGATAGGAAAACTGACGTTGCTAACTCAACACAAATACTACATCAACCGACTACAGCCGTAAAGGCGAACCAACATTTAACGTTTAACCAATAAACAACCAAGTACTACTAAGGACATGAGTCCAGGGAGCAAAAATATTGTTTTCAACCACTTTACCACCATACTACTAGCAGATTAGCACCTACGACAAGATAACCGACAATACGGACCAATTAACACCGAACTACAGCAAGAACATCCATCAAAAAGGAGTTTGACAATAGAATACTTCACCATAGCCGTGTAACGGACGCTACCAGTTTACTAAACGAGACATGGGACGACCGCACTCCGATAGGAGCATGTGGGCCTGACAGACTTACCTATGAGTTAGTCGGGTAAGTAGTAATGTATCAGTACGGTACCCCATGCATGTAGACAAGCAGCGTTAAGAACACGAGAAGTAGTCGACTCCGTACTACGGATAGTGATGCAAATCACCTCGAAGATAGACGAGAAGAGCCGCAATAAACCAACGGACTAGAGAAACCAAAAATCTTCAACACAACACAGTAATAGTACACAGTGAAGACAAGAGGACCTTTCGAAGACGACGACGCTGATGACAGGAACAGGAAACCCATTGTATGGGCGGATCATATGTAGAACCCTCATAAGCATCGAGCAAATTCTTGTAATCCAGAGGAATCGACCAAATAATGTGAACATAAACGCGTGACTACGCGACAAAGAAAGACAAAGCTAGTATACTAGCACATGCTTTTAACAAGAACATAAACGTTATGATAACTGACATCCGTCAAATCGACTGAAATATATTGCGCGCGGAAACGACCAACAGGAACAACCATCAACAATAAATACATAGGCGCACATAGACAAGAAAAACTCGCAGAGAATAATGTGGAATGGAAGATAAAGTTACAAAACTCTAATACGAGCACAACATATGGATTCCACTGGTAGAAAGCAGGAAGAACCATAAGAACGTTAACGCTAACCCGACACACGGGAAGACATAATATATATCGACACGAAGCAAGTATCAAAGAACTACAACAATGTGTTACTCCGGAACAAAACCACCGGGAGACACGAATGACAATCTTTGTATAAGTGAACATGAAGGCTAGTACGTCTCAATATTAGAAAGACAAGTGCAACGAGCACTAAGTACTAATAATAGCCAATGTCATATGACACCTCAAGCTGAAAATAAGTAAGAGAAGATACGTGCATGCACACTAGTAATCCAAACGAGGGGATATACAACAACGGAAAAGAGGCAAACTGAACCTATGTTCATGGGTCTGCCCCTCTGTACGGAGCGAGTGGGCCCATCAGAACGAATTCGGGAGAGAGTACAAACACGTGCCTAACCCTTTATATGTTTCAGAGCCCGGAGGGGCTAAAGTCGTACCCGTCTCTCTGACATGAGAATAATCTACTCCAAAGGTGCAAGACACCACATGAGAGCCAAATATCCATCGCTCCTTGTTGAGCGACTGTTGTATACTTGTGGGGTACGGGGGCGTAAACCCCTTTTAAGGGGGTAGAGCCTCTTGGCTGTGCACATGTTTGCACTGAATTTTGTTATTTTGTATGCGGGGCATACAATGAATTGGTGGTATGCGGGGCATACGCTGTTTGTTGGTGTTGTTTGGTACGCGGGGCGTACGTTGTTGGTTGTTTGTGTATGATGTGCACTTGTATGTATGTATCTTATGAAATACCTGTTTTGAATGATGTGTTTACACCCATGTGTAGTACTTTTCTTTATGATACTGTGATATATATATATATATTTATAGTACCTTGTAGATTGATTACATATGGTATCACCAAGATACGAAATGTACCATTAGATACGGAACGTGGAATGATGATATGGTATGGACACCTCGGGGAGGTTGTCAGGGTTGGTAGAACTGATAGGAAATGATGGTGCTGATGGATCGTCTATATCCATATATGTTTGAACTAACACCACAAATGATGGATATGTGCGGTATAAGCACAATACGACGTGTGTAAATGATATATCATATAGATATACATTATGAGATTATATGGGAAGTTATTAATACACCTAATTAAGTAAAGCGACTTCGGGATGAAGTCTTTTTAAGGGGGTAGATTGAAATACCCCTAATTAATTAAATATGGATTAAACATATAATAAATTAAATTAAGGCCTAAACATGCCTTAAAAATGAATTAAACACAACAAAGTTTAACAGAAAGCAAGAATTGCACCCTTTGAGTTTTTAGGGTGATTAAATATCCAAACGAACTCCGTTTGACCTAAAGTTTTAACCTGAGCATTATAACACATAAATGAACACATTAAAACCGTTTCCAAGGGAAACCAAGCTCAGAAACTCATTAGAACACAAAATGTGCACTAAGCTTTCTTAAAGCACATCTTGGTGAAATTGTCTCTAAAATGAGTTTTGTTGGATTTTAGGGTCTTAAAGACCCTTAAATAATTAAACTTTATTTAAACATATAATTAATTACATTAAGGCCTAAACAATTAAGCATATAAAACCTTATGGCGTAAGGTTTTAATTAAGGGGAATGTGTTACATTATTATGAGCATGTAACAACTTGCGAACAAATGAACAATTAAATTTAGTATGGGCATATACATGTCCGAAAACATGACAACGTCACACATTAACACGGTCACGTACTTATGTATGTACGTATATGTATTTTAATGTTACAATATTACAACGTCGTATATAATAAATAATAACGTCGCATATTTACGTATAACTAAATCACGACAAAATAAAAGGGTCGTATATATATATAACGTAACAAAATTAAGTGGTCGCGTATCTAAATAATAACGCGATATATTATATAGTCTCACATATATATAAATAAGCATGTATATAGCTTATACAAAAAAAAGGAGCAAACACGATCCCGCCGAGGTTCGAACCCTGTACCTCTCGTATACCTCCTAAACACTTTAACCGGATGAGCTGTCCTCGAATTCAATAATTAATACTGACGACTTAAAACTAGTGTGAGTCCACAGTATAGTAAGAACCGAGGGAGATCAAGCTCACCTAATCCTAGTGCTAGCCAAAAATCAAGTAAAGCAAGGTTACTCTCTAGTGATTAGTTGATTAAACAACTAAAATCTGGACTGATGGCCATGCCTTGGAATTCCTACTGTAACGGCATGTAAAGCAGTCCCATGCTTCTCTGGTTGTTGAGCCGATAGTACTCACCCACTCATATTCATCTTCAACTATGAACTAAAGCAGCCAACATAATCAGACCCCACCCTTGGTGTCTTGTCTGAGAATTTCTGCTGAGACAACAAAAATTTGCACATCAGTTTTGGTCCTCGCAACCAGTGAACTCTGAACTGTATTAACCTAATTAATAACCCATGCCCTTCCTAGTTATTGTAACCCATCGAACAAAAAAAAGAGACAACAGATCACCAAATGCTCCTTGTCTCGTCTGGAATACCTGAAGCTCACCCACTGCAGTCAACACTCCAAACTCTCACGGGCTTCCTTTATTGGAACCAGCAAGCATCTTCCTGACCTTGACCCTCTCTGTGTTAGCAACGAATAGATAACTCCACTTTCAGACACACCACCTGAGACGTTTTGGATTTCAGAGAAAACAGCTCAGATGACAGATGTGCATCAGAGTTGTTTCTTTCCATATCTTCCACACCATTTACTTGTAAACTGTAACCACTAACTTCCTTAACTAAACCTCATACCCAACCACCCTACTCGATTGCCCTGCAGTTGCACGTCTCAATACATGCAGAAGCTCATTTCCTTCCCCTGGTCGGTCGCACAAATCTGGATTTTAACAAGCCAAGGACTCCGGCAACTGGAAGCTCCTTCTGTTTGAGAATCCAAAAATAAGTTCTTTTAGTTTCTTTCTATTCCACGCCAGTCCCTGCATGCCAACTACTTCTAGAGCCCTGGGGTGATCCTAGAACTAAATCCCCACCAAGAACAGCTACGGTAAGTGATGGGACCAGAGGAAAAATCATGACTGTCAATGTCTTCCTTTTCCTGTTTCGTGTTTGGAAACTTGAGGAACTAACCTCTTCCGTCTCACCTGTTTCTAGTGCGTGAGTCCCCCTGTTAAGACCCCGCTGGAAGTGTGCCCAAAACCGCTAGGAAACCAGCTTCCAATTAAGGTGATGTGAGCTGCTAAAAAAATAACACATTACAATATTTGATATCAGACTGAAACAGACCACAACTTAACATGGCACCTGGTTCTGTATAGTTGCAAGGGACATCAGGGAGCACCAAGAGTTAACCCAGGAGAAACAAGTCCTTAGTACCAAAGGTGAAACTTCTCAACTCTTACTAAGTTAAGCCTTAAAACCATACTGAAGCTGGTGTATCTGCTGTTCGAAAGTTTCTGTCAATCCTTATCACCATTTTGGAAATCTATAACATTTGCTCTCTGTGCACAAACTGACCAGGAGGAATATAAAGTGGGTGTCGACCTACTACCGCACTTAACCCACAACTAGAACTTCTAGGTTAGTTGGAAACACTAGGACAGTAATGCACACCGGTCTAGTACAGCAGAAGTGAAGGTTAGAAGAGAAAAAAAATAGTTCAGTACAGCAACTAGAGAAGTAAATTCTGCAATATTGTTTTCTGTCTGTTAATTGTCTAGAGAGGGTAAAGGTGCAGGGTCGAGTTATTAATGAACTTCAGGCAAGAATAAAACCCTTAACTAGCTTGGTGAACACGTGAGAAATGTGAAGAAAAAAAAATAAAAGAAGTAGTTAGTGCATGTTCAGTTGCTTTCCAGTGAGTACTAGGTTGTTTCAGTAGCGTAGTCCTTTTTTGCCTTGGGTTGGTTAAAGCCAAAACTATATTAAGATATATATAACTAACAGCTGGGGAATCTAGGGAAGATCAATCAACATATTAGAACAAGAGTAAGTAACAGAAGAATGTCAAGGGTGGGTTATCAGTTTCTGAATTTCCTAGCTTCTGTGTAAACATGTCTCAGTAGAAATAACAACATTGTGTTGGGTTTGTTTTGAGCTTATAACTTTACTAAGACACTAAACCAAGTGAGTCAATAAGGTGGGAGAAACTGGAAGTCAAATTGCAAAAAAAGAAATGAGGCGAAGAGGTTACACCAGCTTCTGTTTCTTGTTTCAGTTTTAGTTAGTACTGGAATGTTTCAGTGGCTTTAATGATGCTGTTGTGATTCTGCTTGAAGATAAAACCCTGATAAAACACCTGATTAACTGGGTAAGGAACTTGGAAAAAGACAAAAAAACTGAAAGACCAGATTAGTGAACAAATAGAAGGAAATCAAAGAAGAAGTTATCAGTTTTTTTTTATGCTTCAGTCCAGTTTTCCTGAAACGTATGTTTCTGTATAAACTTTAATTCAGGTGTAAGAGTATTGTGTTGGTTGCTAATGAACCTGAAACACTTCGAATACAATTAAGTAAGCTTATAAGATACTTAGGGAGAAAAATTAAAGGTCTGTTTCACCACCTAACAGAGGGAAGCAAGAAGTAGCATACCAATTCTGGTTGTAGTTTACTGCAATTTTACGTTTATGCATAAGGAGGTTTTAGCAAATTTATCAGTGTGGTTATGGGTGGTTCCTGAGTTTAAGATCTTGCTAAATCACTTAACTATTGGATAAGCAATTCGGGAAAGAAGTTGGAAGTCGGATTAAATTTATAAACCCTTGGGAAAGATAGAAATCAAATTGATCAGAGAAGAAGAAGGAATGAAGAGGAAGTATACATATTTTTGTTTCTCAGATTTCTGCAGTTTCCTTCCTCTGTAAAACCAATTTCAGAGAGGTTAACAGCCTTATTTTGAGTTGTTTTAAGTCCAATACCTTCCTAATACTATTATCTAGTTGGGTAAAATTTCTGGGTGAGGTTAGGAACTGATCAATGGACTAAAAGAAAGTTTGTAGAGCTGCTGTACAAACTAGAGTGTACAGTTTTTCTACAGTTTTTGTTTCTGTGCAATGAACTTTCAAAGGGGTTAACAATGCTGTTTTAAGTTGGTTTTTAGTTTAAAACTTCCCTAATACACCTAGCTAGTTGGGTAAAAACTTTAGGAAGATTAGAAACTGATAATCAAACTGCAAGGGGAGGAATGGAGAAGCATATCACTGATTGTGATTTCAGTTTTAGTTAATTGCTGTTTTTGTATAATGGAGTACAGTAGTCGGGTGAGTGTTTAGGTGGGATGATTTTGGTTTAGAGCATGGTTAATGCCCATAACTAGTTGAGTAGATATTGTGGGAAAGAAGTAAACCTCAGTTGAACTAACTAGGAACAAGAACCAAGAAGAAATGTGTAGTTGTTGTTTCAGGTTTCAATACCGTTGTGGCTTCTGTATACCCGTGTTACGAGGGTATTATAAGTGTGATTCTAGTTCAATAATGAACCCAAATAATAGCTAATAAATATAGCTGGGTTAGTGAAACTTGTTGAGAAGGTTAAACATCAATTAACTACATTAAAAGTGAAGTTAGATAAGGTATTACATGGGAATTGTGTTTCAGATTTGGAAACTGTTGGGGTTTTGTATAAATAGGTTTTAGGGGGTATTTTAAAGAGTATATTATCATGATAATTGCTAACCTATCTAGCTAAGGTGGGAATACACCCTAGGTGAACTAAGATCCTTCTTGATTAAACTTGTTACATGTTGGTGCTTGGAATACTCTAAAACATTACCTAGAGGGAAGGACTTAGTTAACGTGTGAGTTGACAATGTGAAGGTCCTAGAGGTAAGATAAACCTAAGGTAAATACTTGGGAAGTCTCTAAAGGTTAACATATGATTTTGGTGTGATAAATAAACCCTGAATGAAAAATAACAAGTGTGTAATGTAGGGTTTCATACTCCATTGTAAACCGAATATTAACTCACACTACGAGTAAGGCGTTTTTAAAGATAACGATACCGTAACTAATAACAGTTGAGATCCGGGGATGTAATACCGGGGTTACTGATGTTATTCGGAAATACCAAATCATAATGTCATGTGGATTGACACTTAGCGTTCTTAGTATTGTTAGATCGCCATTCAGAGGTGCGCGCTCGATAGCCCTAGCGGTCTACACTGCACGACCTTGGACACGGTGTACGGTATGTATAGGGGTTTGATCCGGGTTGTCCTGAGGAATTCCTCGGGCTCGGATTTGTTTGATAACGTGTGTGATTATGTGTGTGATGGATATCTATGTTTACTGCACTATTTACTTATGCACGAACGTCCTACGAGACTAATACTACGTCGACTATAGATCGACTTATATAAAACTACATATGCGAGTTATGTGATTGTGATTACCGTTGCCTGACCTAATACGCTAAGTATTACAAGTATGTAGTTATAACCTAAGTAAAACACTTAGGAACGGGACACGACATTGTCGGTCCCTAGAGCTTCGACTCGAACATAAATACTACCTAAAGTAATTCTAGGCATGCGTAAGACCCACATGGCAGCCAACAAAATAAGTGATGTTCTCCATAATTAAAACTGTAACTGACTACCTAACTAATGAAGTTAACAGTGAAGTGTGAATGAATGTGATTATGTTCCTTAATCCAGATAGTCACTGGCTGCTGGTCGCGCGTAAGATCTCTTGGGTTATCCCGTATTGGGTTTACCCTAGTTAATCCTGAATGAACCTAGATAGATCGTCAGGCGGAGTGTGCTACCGTTGGCACCAGGCCTTTGGCCACCAAAATGGACGCCTTTACAAAGGCAAAGTGAAATAGTCCCGGAGTCTTCGGATGATCAGGGCAGTGGGCACCTTGTGTGTACGTGGGACTACTGTACAAGTGAGTATATTTCGGGTTATCCTAATTGACGCCCGACAGTGCTAACCAATCAAATGATATGTGAGGGCCCGGGGGGCCGAATGTTGTAATACGCGATGATGTTAATATACGACGTACGAGTTATCAATGCTATTGTATAGTATGATGTGTGACTGTGCTGCGTATAATTGTAATGACGGTTTGGATTAGATGGATGGTTATGTGTTTATGCATATTTATTACAGTATTTACTATATCTGTAAAATGGTAAAGCATGAAACCAATCTAATAACAAGAAAGTTAAAAATGACAAGTGACCAATAGGGTCCAGACCCGGCATACTCAGCGTCTATCGCTGAGACTACACTTATTGTGCAGGTTGTTGATCTCCGTCGAAGCCGAAGTACGGGCACAGGGTAGTTAGGATTACCTTAATTATTGCACATGAAATTTATTTGTATAACAATATCAGTCTGTGGATGTATGACGGTACGATTGTATGTATTTGGGATTTGGGTAGAGGCTCACTTGTCGATGATTATGATTATGAACTTTGTATGATGTATAGCAGTTATCTATTCGTTGCTAACACAGAGAGGGTCAAGGTCAGGAAGATGCTTGCTGGTTCCAATAAAGGAAGCCCGTGGAAGTTTGGAGTGTTGACTGCAGTGGGTGAGCCTCAGGTATTCCAGACGAGACAAGGAGCATTTGGTGATCTGTTGTCTCTTTTTTTTGTTCGATGGGTTACAATAACTAGGAAGGGCATGGGTTATTAATTAGGTTAATACAGTTCAGAGTTCACTGGTTGCGAGGACCAAAACTGATGTGCAAATTTTTGTTGTCTCAGCAAAAATTCTTAGACAAGACACCAAGGATGGGTTCTGATTATGTTGGCTGCTTTAGTTCATAATTGAAGATGAATATGAGTGGGTGAGTACTATCGGCTCAACAACCAGAGAAGCATGGGACTGCTTTACATGCCGTTACAGTAGGAATTCCCAGGCATGGCCATCAGTCCAGATTTTAGTTGTTTAATCAACTAATCACTAGAGAGTAACCTTGCTTTACTTGATTTTCGGCTAGCACTAGGATTAGGTGAGCTTGATCTCCCTCGGTTCTTACTATACTGTGGACTCATACTAGTTTTAATTCGTCAGTATTAATTATTGAATTCGAGCACAGCTCATCCGGTTAAAGTGTTCAGGAGGTATACGAGAGGTACGGGGTTTGAACTTTGGTGGGAGCGTGTTTGCTCCTTTTTTTTGTATAAGCTATATACATGCTTATATATATATATATATGTGAGACTATATAATATATCGCGTTATTAGTTAGATACGTGACCACTTAATTTTGTTACGTTATATATATACGACCCTTTTATTTTGTCGCGATTTAGCTATACGTAACTATGCAACGTTATTATTTATTATATACGACGTTGTAATATTGTAACGTTAAAATACATATACGTACATACATAAGTACGTGACCGTGTTAATGTGTGACGTTGTCATGTTTTCGGACATGTATATGCCCGTACTAAATTTAATTGTTCGTTTGTTCACAAGTTGTTACATGCTCATAATAATGTAACACATTCCCCTTAATTAAAACCTTACGCCATAAGGTTTTATATGCTTAATTGTTTAGGCCTTAATGTAATTAATTATGCTTAAATAATGTTTAATTATTTAAGGGTATTTAAGACCCTAAAATCCAACAAAACTCATTTTAGAGACAATTTCACCAAGATGTGCTTTAAGAAAGCTTAGTGCACATTTTGTGTTCTAATGAGTTTCTGAGCTTGGTTTCCCTTGGAAACGGTTTTAATGTGTTCATTTATGTGTTATAATGCAGGTTAAAATTTTAGGTCAAACGGAGTTCGTTTGGATATTTAATCACCCTAAAAGCTCAAAGGGTACAATTCTTGCTTTCTGTTAAACTTTGTTGTGTTTAATTCATTTTTAAGGCATGTTTAGGCCTTAATTTAATTGATTATATGTTTAATCCATATTTAATTAATTAGGGGTATTTCATTTTAACCCATAGTATTTCGGCCTTAATATTACTAAGGCTTATACATAATTTTTATACCAAAGTTTGAAGCTTAAATCAAACTTAAACTTAATAAACTTTAATTAAGAAACTTACTCCTTAAATCAAGATAATTCTTGTACTTGATTTTTCCTTGAATTCCAAGCTCCTCCAATGGTATTTTGTTGAAGAACTTTCGGCCTCCACACATAGGTTTAGGAGATCCAAATGTTAGACTTCTAACAAGGATTTGTAAATAAGATTTGGAGTAGTTTTACAAGAGTTTACCTTAGGTATTTTCCAAGGAATTTTTGGTACACCTTGGGATGATTGTAGATCCAAGTTTCCTTCATGAAATGACGAAGAGAATATTAGTTTAGAGGTTTATAATTTTCGGAAATGAGTTAAGGAATTTACTTAGGATTTTCAACATGAAAATATACCTTAACTTGATCTTGTTGTTCCTTGTGTTGTTGTTGAATCAAGGTGACTCCTTGGAACACTTAAGCTTGGCGAAAACTTGTAGGATTGCTAGGATGAATCATGCTTCAAGACTTAGTAGATTTAACTAGGAAAATTACATAGAAATGGTGTTAGAACTTAATTCACCATTAATGGACCTTTGAAGCTTTAAGGAATAAACTAGCAAAGGAAGAAAGAAAAGAGAGGGAAAAGAGGCTTACCAATCGACTAGGGTTGGGCAAAGGAAAGAATGGCTCACGTAAGGCCTTAAGGAAAGAAATGAGAGAATTTCTCTTTTGATAAAACAATGTCAAATTTGACTACCCTTTTCATTAGTTTATTCATTTGGTTATTGGCTCCATAAATCCCTTAATTCTTGCTAGCTTTCGGCTGATTGATAAGGGGATAGGAAGTCTTTGTTTGAAAACTTGAAAGAAGAAGACAAAGGCAAGGTAGGCTAGGTAATTTTTTAGCATTTTTCTAAGTTGATTTGTCCGTGTTTTCCTCTTGATTGCTCACGGTGTAGACACCAAAAATTCTCACCCCCTAAAGCAAATTCCGAAATCATAAATGCAATAAGAGAGATCGTCGCCTTTCTTTTTTCAAAACATATCAATGCGCGTGCCGAAACGAAACCATCGTTTTATGACAAAATTCTTAAATCATTTTTTTCAAAGCATTTAAAAAAAAAAACACAATTCTTCAAAAATGAATTTCCAACGACAGTCCAGTTTCAAAATCGTCTCTCTTTGTTTATTCACTTATTTTACTATCTTATTTTTTATTGTTTATATTCTATTCTATTTATTTATTCATCTATCCACTTTTTTCTTATATTTTATTTTATTCTACTATTAACATTAGTATTTTCATTTTCATTTCTGTTTATACACACTCATTATTCATCTTTCAAACCCAATCCACACTTATTAAAATCTGTCCTAGCCCAATTCCCTAAACCCACACTGCTTTCAGCCCATAGCTTCAAAAAGCCCACCCAAAACCCTAAACTTCCTTTTATAAATAGATATGAATAAACCTACTGGGACAGATCCCGAGAGCAACCAGCCGTCTCTCTCATTTTCTTCATCAATATGCTTCTGCTGATTCATTTCTTATCGGCTAACCCACGCCTTTCTTTTCCCGTTCCCTTGGCCTGACTTCGAACGAAGAACACAAAAATATGAAGAACTCCACAATGTTGAATCCAAAAGAAATAAAGCCCAGAGAAAACACCACTCCCCCTCTCAATCATTCTTTTCATTACGACGGTAATTTTGCTACTTCGACTGGCGAGGAGCATATAAGCTCTGCTCTCCCTTCATTCTCTCCAAACTGGCGAAACAACATACGCGCTCTACTCCTTCATCCTCAAAACTGGAGACAAAAAAAATCCAGCCCTCAATCATCTTCTTCCTCGGTTCTCTAACCTCAACCTCACGACCACTCATCCTCCGAATTTCCACCCTCAACTTCACCGATTTCGTCCATCTTCATCAGAAAACTATCAATCAAATCTGATTCCATTTCGAGTTCTCCATTCTCGTTTCCCCACAGAGGGGTGGCCAACATTTTCGATCTCATCGGAGCCACCATGGCGACGGTTCGTGACGAGAGAATGAGTTATACCAGGAAACTCGCCTGGAATTAGAGCCTTCCTCTCGCCGCTATTATTTTGCAGGGAATTGTCGTTTATACATATGTTGTAGATCCAATCTGCTATGGGTCATACTTGCCCAACGTTCCTTACCCTTCTGGAGTCGCTCTCGATTTCAAGTCATTCCACTTGTTTTATTGTCATTACTTGAGCATATTTTCAGTCTAACTTGTTTCTTTTCCTTGCGGTGGTTGCAGGTTCTACTCTCCGACTTGGTATTTTGGTCTCAATCATTAAATCAAACGCATGTGTACCGCCTGTTTTTTACTTTCGTGTTTTCTATTTGACCTGTCCCAGTGGTATATATATATATCTAACTTTGTCAATCTTCGATTATTTTTGGCGAGTTGGTATAACTCGTTGATTTACATATGTGCCTGCTGCTGATATCGTCTCTGTCTGCATTCAATTTTAAGATACGTTCACGTATTCTTGGGTTTCTGTTTGATGCAATCGCCTGTGAGCAAGATCACCTCTGTTTGCTGTTGTCCATGCCAAGGGTGAATGCCGAAAGTTTTTTTTGGTCAATCGATTCCCAACTTGTTCGATTTTCTCTGGTCTTGAAACGGTTTGGAGTTTTCATTTGATAACCGTGTTTAATCTGCTATTGAACTGTTCAGGTGTCGCTTCTTAAGTGTATATCCACAAGCCAACTCAGTGCTACTTGATGAGTTCACTCTTTGATTTGTTGTGTTTTGCCCGAGGTATGGTGACAATTGGGACTGGATTTGGTTTGGCTTATTAGTTGGGCTCCTGGACTTTACGAGCTTTGTGGATGCCCTTTTGAGGGGGTTTAAAATCCCCATTGGTTAGTTTTTTCTTACCGCAACCAAATGTTGATCTTTCATCTGACATTTTGAGTTTGGTTCGAAAATTAAGCTATTTCGGATGTTGAACTTGCCCCTTGTCTATTACTACTGATTTAGAGACCTTGTTGTTCCAACACGGCTTCGTCTAACGTGCACTGATTTACGTGTTTAAACCTCACATCAATAGCTAGACTCTTTTAAATGAATGCGTAAGCTGCAATTCGTTTATATTAGTCGCTTTTGATATATTTTGATATCGGTTTTTATTGTAATATTCATTGCTCTTTTTGTCTGTTCATTATTTAAACCCTAGATAGCCTTCTAGGTCACCCTTTTTTTATGATCAAAGTCTTGGAA
The DNA here is from genome assembly GCA_023374045.1 of Limonium bicolor. Lineage (NCBI taxonomy): Eukaryota > Viridiplantae > Streptophyta > Magnoliopsida > Caryophyllales > Plumbaginaceae > Limonium > Limonium bicolor. The sequence goes on along the minus strand of CM041781.1, from coordinate 271,734,848 downwards.
GGTACCCCACAACTAGCTTATTTCTGATTTGCTTTGTGGGGAACAATACCTTCCAAAACTTTGAAGATCTCTTGTAAGTCTTTGAAGGTACCCCACAGCTAGCTTATTTCTGATTTGCTTTGTGGGGAACAATATCTTCCAAACTTTTATAGCCTATCCCAAACCATCCCTAATTTCATTAAAAAACTTTACCAAAAAAACACACAAAGAATAAATTCAAATCCAAATTCAACTTGAAGTTTCATTTCACCTTCAACCCAAATAAAGTCAAACATCCAAAAAAAAAGCCCGAGGTCAAGATTGGGCCCAAAAATCAAGTCAAGCCCAACATTCAAATTCAAATGCCCACTCGGCCCAATCAAAAATCCATTTCATCCCAAATCAATAAGGCCCAAATGTGGCCCATTTTCCAAGGCTCAAATTCAAACCCACCGGCTCAAGCCCACTTCAAGGCCCAACCCCACTTCAAGGCCCAACCTCACTTCAAGGCCCAAACCCACTTCAAGCCCAACCCCACTTCAAGGCCCAACCCCACTTCAAAGCCCAAATCGGCCCAAAGCCCAAATCAGCCCAATACCCAATCAAGCCTACCAAAGTCAAATTGATTTGACCAACTCTGAACCTTGACCAACTCCCAACATTGACCGAACCCAAGTTTGACCCAAAATTTTGACCTTGACCAGAATATTGACCTTTGACCAGAATGCTGACCTTTGACCAGAATGTTGACCTTTGACCAGAATGCTGACCTTTGACCAGAATGTTGACCTTTGACCAGAATGTTGACCTTTGACCTTGACCAAAACGTTGATCTTGACCCAATTCTGAGGCCCAAGCCCAACTCGATTCAATCCAATTCCATTCAATTCAAACCATCTCGTCTTTAATTCAATTCGGTCCGATTCAATTTGACCAAGTCAACCCAACTCATAAATCCCATTCAAAAATCCAAAAACATTCCTCTTTATTTGGCTTTAATCACAAAAATCTTCTTTCTCATATTTCAAACAATCATTTTATCACGTTTTCAAAGAAACCATTTTGTGGAATTTTAAAGGAAAAACTTTTCTCACATCACAGAAAACTCTTCTCAACACGCAGAAAGTTCTTCTCACATCTACAGAAAGTTTCTCCTAAACATTTCTCAAAATCAGTATTTCTTTACAGAGAATTCCGAACAAATTAAAAGTTTTCTAACTTAGTTTTCAAATCCAAATAAATTGTTTTTGGGGAGCAAGAAATGTCTAACCCCTTCGAAGCATTTCCTCCCTGGTTAGAACATCACTTGTCTTCCTTCCCAAAATAAAAATCCGAGGCAGGGCACTGGGGCGTAACCTCCCTTGTCGCAGTCTGGATATCTTTAGGCGGGGCATTAGGGTGACAAACCTCCCCTAATTGCAGCCTAGATTTTTACAAGGCGGGGTGCTAGGGAAGTAACGACCTTCCTAGTTGTAGCCGGGATTTTAGAATCGTCTAACTCCCTTCCGCTCGATTTCAATGTTTTTGGTTTTTAACATTTTTAAAACCCGGGAGTTAGAGACGTTATTAGGATTTGACCGAGAACATCTCATTCATGGTGTTTCTCTCTAAATCTTATTTTTCGACATAAATTCATTGCCCCATCTTTCGAGCCTCGGCACTTACCTTAATTAAGTGTCGTGTTCGAGGGGGTACATAGGGTAAACCCTCGGGATTATCCGCCCTTTCACAACAAAAAATGAATTTTCGATTTTAAAAACTTTAAGAGACAATTTTGACAGTCATTCCTCCAAACAATTCAGACCACCGTCATTTCACTCTAAATTCGAAATATCCAAAACATCAACCCTTTCATAATCTCAAATCTGAAAAACCTGGGACCTCTATCCGAACTCCAATTGCCTCACACACACTCGAATCATCTTCCAAACTTCAAATCACTTCAAACTCAAATCCTCTTACAAATTCCAGCTTCTCTCCAACCTCCAAAGTCTCACAGGCCCGAGCGCCTCACAGACTTGAACATCTCAACCATATTAAGATTCAAATGTCTCACAGACCCGAGCGTCTCCCAGACTTTGATATCCATACCTCCCAAACATAAAATCCCAAACGTCTCATAGACCCGAGCGTCTCACAGACTAACACCTTAAAACCTTCAAAACCCCAAAATCTCCAAAAACCCGAAACCCTGAACTACGTAAGGTCTGATCTCAACATGGAGTTGAGTACGTAGGCAACCCACACAGGGTGCGACCCCATTCCAAACAAAAACTCTTTTCCCCTTCTAAGGTGGCTTTCATGTCTCTCAAAACGCTCAAGCCTTCTTCGGCTTCCACAAACTTCAAACCAATCATTCACAAGTCTTGTCCATTCACTCAAGCCTCAGATTTTTCCCAAATCTTCATTCTATACTCATTCGAATTCAGTAATCCCTCTTCTAGGCGTTGGCTTGGCAGAAAAGCTCGCCTCATCCACTCTCTCTCTTCCTCATCCTAATCCTATCCTTGGCTTTTAAATGAATCTCTTAATAAGGTTTTGAAAGAAGGCAATCCCGACAATTGGAGACCGAGGTTTCCTCGGGCACCAATCCGAAGTCGTGGTCGTTGCCACTTCTAAGGGGTGTAACCCAGTGCGAACCCAAAGAATCTCTGGTATGATCAGATAAGTCCTTCCGTAGGTAACAATCATCAGAGTCAATTAACGGTTCTTAGAACCCTTCTTCCCTTCCTAGTTCCTTAGGTCAAACTAGGTGGCGACTCTAGTCAATTCCGCCTTATAGCATAAGTCCGCGTGGAGCCCATCGAGAGCGGGTGTAGTGCACACTTGCACTCCCCTTTGCTTTCTGGGAAAGACGGACGATTTAGTAGGTATTTGAGGGATGCCAGAATAACGGTTTTCACCCTCCACAGAATGGCATTTTAGGATCTAGGCTTTTCAGTCAGACCTATTTAGATAGACCCCCCCTCATACCGAAAAATCACCCTCCACAGAATGGCGACTCTGCTGGGGAAAACTTGAGTAAGTTTTTCTCAAACTCAAGGAAGACTGAACTCCATTCAAAATTGTCGGGACTTCCCCACTTCTTCCAAAACCTTCAAGAGATTCATTTCAAAGCCTTTAGGATTATTCTATTCCACACTTAGAGTGTGTATCTGATGAGGACAGATACTCAACAAACATTGCAACAATTGGGTTAATAATTAGCCCACGATTAGAAAGAGACACTTAGGACTTAATGAAGTTAACTTCCCTTTAGGTTAATAAACAACCAATTTGGTATCACTAATCTCAAGATAAAACCCTTAGCAAATAGGTCGGTGCTAACTTCGTTTGTTTCATTTACTGCTTTCATATTTATGTTACAATTGTGGGGTGCATGGGGTGGGTAGCTTAGGATATGCATTCCTCTGTGTCACCCGATTTACCCACGATGTCACGGGATCCCCAACCGGTCCACGGTTGATTCCCCATGAGCTAGGGTCACTTTATGAGTGAACAAACCCACGGGGCGGTAAGGTTTCTGACCGACGCCTTGAGCTCATGATCCAAAATTATCCTCCATTATCCGAGTCAAAGCCAGCATATAGTGAACTCTGAGCCTTCAGTGTCCAGCTACCTGGTCCGGTGTCTAAGACGGGTTTATGGAAGTCACCCCCTTGTATGCCGCCTGTCTGACCGCCCTTTTGCCTTACCCTGAAGATTGCATGGGCTCAGTTCTCCATTGTTCCTCTGCACTACATGTGTCTCTAAAGCCCAATGTCACGCTATACGTCCATAGAGGATCCCGTATTTACCGGATACCCATACATGGCACAACGTAGTCAGTGAATAATTTGGACTTTAGACACACCTGACCGTGCAGGTGACGAGAGACCCGTTCCCATGCAAATACTTCCCCGAGTTTCCCGAAAAGTGGGGTGTTGTCGGATCATCACTGGCCGTGGCGTATGTTTCCTTATCATCTCGGGTGTCCTGACCTTTCGAACTTAAGCACTCCGGACTTTCTTTACGACGTGCCTCGCAAGGGGCATAGCAGAGAAAAACCCCGAAAGATGACAGTGAAGGGACGACGGTTCCCCGGTGAGATGGAATCATAATTGACCTGGAAAGTGATTATCCCAACATTAACACTTACAGCTCCACATCCAATATAGCCGCGATTTACTTTATGCTATACATGTGTGCAAACCACTTTTTCAGATCAATCCGTTTTAAAATGTTCGGAATTCTCGTTTGCATGTCCCTAAAAGCTGTTTTATGAGCTCGTTTAATTTAAAGTTCCACAAAATATTTACTCATATACGGGTTTTTCAAAATTTGTCAATTCTCCTTTAAAAGGTTTATTTCACTAAAATGCTATTTTCTGAAACAATTTTCAAAAATTTGATTTCGAAAAAACCTACTTTCCACAAACGAATTTCAAACAACATTCTTCACCAACATGTTTTTAAAATAGTTTTCGAAAACAGTTTTCAAAATTGAATTTCACAAACGTATTTCAAAATAAATGATTCAGTCCCCATGTTATGACCCACTATTTTTGAAGTTCAACCCACCTTCAAGAGCAGTAGTCATTTCGTGTTTTCACAAAAGTGGTGGATTTTTACATGAAATTCTGTGCTCGATCATTCATCTTACCTTTCTCAAAAATATCATTTATTCCCCTTGTTAGAGCAAGTAGAGCAGCATGAAGGCCGACTACGCGAATCAGCCGAAAGCTAGAGATGCACCAACCCGCGGAGCTAGCCGAGCAACGTGAAGACCAACGTCAACCATTCGAACCAAAGATCAGAGGAGCACCAGTCCGAATCCAGCAACATGAAGACTAGCAACAACCATTCGCGTTCAGGAATGTCGGAAATCAGAAGAACACAAACCCGTGAAACAAATCGAAACACATGAAGACCGACCACATCCAAACAAACGTCGAGTCCAAGAATGTAAAGAATCAGAGGAACACCAACCCGTTTTGTTTGATCATAGTACCGCTTCACTACAAGCGCCCGAAGACGAGCGAGCAGCCGGTCAAGAGCCCAAAGACGAGCGAGCAGCTGATCAAGAGCCCGACGAGCAGCAGCCAGGCAAGAGTCTGAAGATGAGCGCAAGCAGTCGATCAGAAGCCCGAGGACGGACCAGAAGAGTTGAAAAGAAGTTTAGCTCAAAACTTCCCCATTTAATGACTTTTAGAATTGATGTATAGGTTTTCCCTAGCATTCTTTTCTCTCTTGTCAATTTCTGAATAGACTTTGTGTAAGGTTGCACATTCCCTTTGAATTTATTTAGATCAATGTGTATAGGGTTCCCCACTCCCTATTTTATTTGCGAATGACCGAGTGTCAAAATTCATATTGAGAAAATCCACCACTTTGAAAACACGCGTTTTCAAAATTGTTTTCTAAAAATTGGTTTCTTTTGGCATGCACGTATAATAAAAAAACGAATAAGGGACGACCCCTCACATCTATATATCATTCATCAACTCTGCTTTATGGGGTGAAAACTCACGGTATCTACAGGAGGCATCCCCTAAATAAACAATGTCAACAAATACAACCGAGCGCAAAACAAAAAACATGCATTGCATTCATGACAAAAAGGTCACATGCACTTACAGTCAGTCCAAAATCATCAGCAATACATGAATCTCGTCCACACTCACGAGCATCACGCACTCACGTGTTTCATCATCACTTGCCACACACCAGCCTTCATCCCAATATCTCAACCTCCAAAATCTTCAATAGGATGGTGAAGAACACCAGAGAGTTTGAGCCTTTTCCAAACCCAGAATCACCATGGGCACCAGTGACCAGAATGATTGAAAAAAAAAGAAGAAGAAGAAGGAGAATAGTGCAGTCGTTTCCATATCGTGGGGCTACCATGCGGGAGTTGTCACTCCCTAAAATCCAAAATCCAGGAGCCAATCACCAACCCGACCTCGCTCGAGTTACTTCTTAGACAACAACCCCAACTCTTAGACCATATCCAAGACCGACACTGACGGGATGAATTTCATGGACCATCAACTAGAGCCGACTCAAGCGAGACTAGGTGTAGCCTTACCACGCATGCATTGCATCCAAAAAAAAACAAACAAACAAACATTCAGTCAAAACTTGAAGTCAACCATCTTCATTCATCATTTTCAGCATTTGACACATCCTATACATAGTAACTCCATATTATCACAACACATTGCATGGTAGATCGTTGCATTTGCATACTCCCGTATCGAAACGACGTCTTTGGCGAAAATCTTGATTGATTGCTTGAATGAGCGCGTGAACCACGTAACTCTCGACCCATCAATGAACACAAGGGTCTCATCAAAATCAGCACCACAAACCAAGTGAGTAGTGCGCGAAGAGCGGTATTTTCTCTTGAATTCCAAAAGAGGGTATTGGACCATCCACTGAGCGACGAGGGAAGGTAGAGAGAGCCAATCAAGGTAAAACCATGAGCGACTTGTGCTTTCCTTCAGCACATGGAGAGGCATAATTTAGAGTGAGATCAATGTCGATAGCAAGATATGAACTGTGTTCATGCAAAGATTCGAGAATAGTAAGAAAACAATTATTGACTAATGAGAATGACGAGGCACTTAGGAATAAAAATCTCCACAAAACCAAAAAAGCTTTGACTGCCCTGTACATAATCCCTTAGTGAGCCCCGCTGAGTCTTTCATAAAAAACTCTTTCTTCAAAATAAAAAAAAAACTCCATAACACGCCACCCCACATATACATACCTACCCTTGCAATAGAGGATCTCGAAGGAGCCGGAGTCATGGCCTCTCCCCCCACCATCTTTCACAAAAAGAACATCGAAAATGTGCAATGAAATCAGTGAGTCAGTGCAACTCCAGAGCCGAACACCAAAAAGAACATCAAAATTGTCCAAGAAGATCAATGAGCCAATGCAACTCCAAAGCTGAAAGCCAAAATGAAAGGCGAAGAACGCTTGAGAAAGTCGATGAGCCAAAAAAAGAGAAGAAAGTTCGAACCGTACACCATAAGAGACAAGAAGGAGAAATCCAAATCGAAAGGACCAATGATGTCCCGAAGAAACCAATAAGAGGTTATCGAAACCTGTCTAACCATTCCACCCATGGCAAAGGTGAAACACATCTTAATTTGCACAAAAGCTCCACAATTCCCAAATAAATCCTCCAGTCCCGTGTGACATACATCATACCCCTCAGCCCCATTATAACCCGATAAAAGACCTCTGACTCGTAAGTCAATGAGCGTTAACTGAAAGTATCGGATCTGAAGCATGAATCATAAGCTTCGTACTTGCTATCAACATGTCCCATCATACCAAAGGGACCATGAGCGAATGAGTGTGACCTTATCTCAGAAGGTCTTTAGAGTGCAAGTGACTCTTCGATTCAACCACCAAATCATAAACAGCCTACCCTGTTGCAGGTGAGGAATTTGTGAGGAATGAAAGGTCCATAACCTCAAAATGAAATTCTAAGGTAAATACTGCTCCGAGCATCGAGAGCATCATCACACATTTTGCACACACAGTCATACTCATGAAAGATTGACCCATATCCCTCCATGAGAGGAAAGTGATTCACGCATTCTAGCTCAATAATCACTCAGGATCAAACTGAAGATGTCTTATATTCGTAAACCTCATATTAATAAAGATAGGACTATACTTTCTCTCCAAAAAAAAACTGCATATGCATTTTGCATCGTGTCTAGCATTTAATATTTGCATGCACCATAATCATTTCATCATCAACATCCGACTGGTAAGAACTCTGCCTAGTCTCGTGGAAAGTCGACTTCAGTTGCCGCTATCAAAGCGTAACTTCCGATAAAAAAAAGTCAAAGATGGAGCCATCCCACGGCCATATCCATGTTGGAGCCATGCAGAAGCCATCCTCAAATATTGAGACCATCTCCAGAGATACACGTGAGCCATCCCAACAGTTCGAGAACAATACGGGAGCCACCTCAAATCCCTGTCGGAGCCATTTCATCACCTGGGCCTTGCCCACAGAGTATCGAACTACATATGGTCTGATCTCAATATGGAATTGAGTACGTAGGTAGCCCGTCCAGGGTGCGACCACATCAAAGGTGAAAACTTCCCTTTTCCCCGCGGTGTCATCGAAGTGAACCAACCAAAGCGTCGTTATGCTCAATCAGCACAAGGTCATCCCGGAGTCATCCATGGGAATCCTGGAACCATGATGGGAACCACCGATAAAGTCATGCAACCGCGTTTCATCATTCACCCATGAACAAAACATTCACCCACTACAAAGTCCAAAAAAAAACCATCAAATCACAATAAATTTATCGCTGGAGCCATCAAACTACTTCAAAAAAAATCAACCAAATCTACCCACCACATCGAAGCATTTCAATCACATCAAAACCCACCAACCTCCAGAATGATCACATCCCATCAAAAACACACCAACCATATCAAACCCACCGACCACCCCGAGACCATTGGTCACACCGGAGCCATCAACGCATACCGGAGCCATCAGGGCATACCGGAGCCATCAGCGCACACCGGGGCCATCAGCGTATACCGGAGCCATCAAAGCATGTTGGAGCCATCCCAGATCTTTGAAGCCATGTCGGAGCCATCCCGAAGCTTTGAAGCAACTCTGGAGCCATTAACTCATAGAAAAAGAATCTACATCCATAAACAGGGAGTCCCAATCCAACCAGCGCATTTATTTTTAACCATCTTACATTGCATAGCATTTGCATTCACCCACAAAGTTCATTCACTATCCAATGCATATTCACAACCCGCTAGGCAGCTATTACGCTACTAGTGCGGTCCCGTCTTTTCTTCCACCAGGCAGCTATTACGCTAATAGTGCGAGATCATTTCACATCCGCCTACTAGGCAGCTATTACACTACTAGTGCGGTCCCGTCTTTTCCTCCACTAGGCAGCTATTACGCTACTAGTGCGAGATCGTTTCACATCCGCCTGCTAGGAAGCTATTACGCTACTAGTACGGTCCCACCACTTTTCCTCCACTAGGCAGCTATTACGCTACTAGTGCGAGATCGTTTCACATCCGCCTGCTAGGCAGCTATTACGCTACTAGTACGGTCCCACCACTTTTCCTCCACTAGGCAGCTATTACGCTACTAGTGCGAGATCGTTTCACATCCGCCTGCTAGGCAGCTATTACGCTACTAGTACGGTCCCCCACTTTTCCTCCACTAGGCCGCTATTACGCTACTAGTGCGAGATCGTTTCACATCCGCCTGCTAGGCAGCTATTACGCTACTAGTACGGTCCCACCACTTTTCCTCCACTAGGCAGCTATTACGCTACTAGTGCGAGATCGTTTCACATCCGCCTGCTAGGAAGCTATTACGCTACTAGTACGGTCCTACCACTTTTCCTCCACTAGGCAGCTATTACGCTACTAGTGCGAGATCGTTTCACATCCGCCTGCTAGGCAGCTATTACGCTACTAGTACGGTCCCACCACTTTTCCTCCACTAGGCAGCTATTACGCTACCAGTGCGAGATCGTTTCACATCCGCCTGCTAGGCAGCTATTACGCTACTAGTACGATCCCACCACTTTTCCTCCACTAGGCTGCTATTACGCTACTAGCGTGAGATTGTTTCACATCCACCTGATAGGCAACTATTACACTACTACTACGGTCCCAACATTCTTCCTCCACTAGGCAGCTATTACGCTACTAGTGCGAGCTCGTTCCACATCCGCCTGCTAGATAGCTATTACGCTACTAGTACGGTACACAATCAAAAGTATTATAGGCTCGTCATAAGTCATATAAGCTAGATGTCAAGAGGTCTAGTTGAGGCTCGTCATAAGTCCTCGTACTTTCAATTACATTATAGGCTCGTCATAAGTCCTATAGCTAGATGTCAAGAGGTCTAGTTGAGGCTCGTCATAAGTCCTCGTGCACCCCAATCAATCTAATTGTTAGTATCATAGGCTCGTCATAAGTCCTATAAGCTAGATGTCAAGAGGTCTAGTTGAGGCTCGTCATAAGTCCTCGTACTTTCAATTGCATTATAGGCTCGTCATAAGTCCTATAGCTAGATGTCAAGAGGTCTAGTTGAGGCTCGTCATAAGTCCTCGTGCACCCCAATCAATCTAATTGTTAGTATCATAGGCTCGTCATAAGTCCTATGACTAGATATCAAGAGGTCTAACTGAGGCTCATCATAAGTCCTCGTACTTTCAATCGCATTCTAGGCCCGTCATAAGTCCTAGAGCTAGATATCAAGAGGTCTAGTTGGGGCCCGTCATAAGTCCCTGTGCACCCGCACCCATAAGAACAAATCATAAATCACAGTGAGAATTTTTGGCGCCCCGTCAACCTTGATAAAATTCTGCAAGGGCTTGCAAAATTGAATCAAGGGGAGCCATCTGTAGACACCAAAAATTCTCACCCCCTAAAGCAAATTCCGAAATCATAAATGCAATAAGAGAGGTCGTCGCCTTTCTTTTTTCAAAACATATCAATGCGCGTGCCGAAACGAAACCATCGTTTTATGACAAAATTCTTAAATCATTTTTTTCAAAGCATTTAAAAAAAACAATTCTTCAAAAATGAATTTCCAACGACAGTCCAGTTTCAAAATCGTCTCTCTTTGTTTATTCACTTATTTTACTATCTTATTTTTTATTGTTTATATTCTATTCTATTTATTTATTCATCTATCCACTTTTTTCTTATATTTTATTTTATTCTACTATTAACATTAGTATTTTCATTTTCATTTCTGTTTATACACACTCATTTTTCATCTTTCAAACCCAATCCACACTTGTTAAAATCTGTCCTAGCCCAATTCCCTAAACCCACACTGCTTTCAGCCCATAGCTTCAAAAAGCCCCCCCAAAACCCTAAACTTCCTTTTATAAATAGATATGAATAAACCTACTGGGACAGATCCCGAGAGCAACCAGCCGTCTCTCTCATTTTCTTCATCAATATGCTTCTGCTGATTCATTTCTTATCGGCTAACCCACGCCTTTCTTTTCCCGTTCCCTTGGCCTGACTTCGAACGAAGAACACAAAAATATGAAGAACTCCACAATGTTGAATCCAAAAGAAATAAAGCCCAGAGAAAACACCACTCCCCCTCTCAATCATTCTTTTCATTACGACGGTAATTTTGCTACTTCGACTGGCGAGGAGCATATAAGCTCTGCTCTCCCTTCATTCTCTCCAAACTGGCGAAACAACATACGCGCTCTGCTCCTTCATCCTCAAAACTGGAGACAAAAAAAATCCAGCCCTCAATCATCTTCTTCCTCGGTTCTCTAACCTCAACCTCACGACCACTCATCCTCCGAATTTCCACCCTCAACTTCACCGATTTCGTCCATCTTCATCAGAAAACTATCAATCAAATCTGATTCCATTTCGAGTTCTCCATTCTCGTTTCCCCATAGAGGGGTGGCCAACATTTTCGATCTCATCGGAGCCACCATGGCGACGGTTCGGGACGAGAGAATGAGTTATACCAGGAAACTCGCCTGGAATTAGAGCCTTCCTCTCGCCGCTATTATTTTGCAGGGAATTGTCGTTTATACATATGCTGTAGATCCAATCTGCTATGGGTCATACTTGCCCAACGTTCCTTACCCTTCTGGAGTCGCTCTCGATTTCAAGTCATTCCACTTGTTTTATTGTCATTACTTGAGCATATTTTCAGTCTAACTTGTTTCTTTTCCTTGCGGTGGTTGCAGGTTCTACTCTCCGACTTGGTATTTTGGTCTCAACTCATTAAATCAAACGCATGTGTACCGCCTGTTTTTTACTTTCGTGTTTTCTATTTGACCTGTCCCAGTGGTATATATATATATCTAACTTTGTCAATCTTCGATTATTTTTGGCGAGTTGGTATAACTCGTTGATTTACATATGTGCCTGCTGCTGATATCGTCTCTGTCTGCATTCAATTTTAAGATACGTTCACGTATTCTTGGGTTTCTGTTTGATGCAATCGCCTGTGAGCAAGATCACCTCTGTTTGCTGTTGTCCATGCCAAGGGTGAATGCCGAAAGTTTTTTTTGGTCAATCGATTCCCAACTTGTTCAGTTTTCTCTGGTCTTGAAACGGTTTGGAGTTTTCATTTGATAACCGTGTTTAATCTGCTATTGAACATTTCAGGTGTCGCTTCTTAAGTGTATATCCACAAGCCAACTCAGTGCTACTTGATGAGTTCACTCTTTGATTTGTTGTGTTTTGCCCGAGGTATGGTGACAATTGGGACTGGATTTGGTTTGGCTTATTAGTTGGGCTCCTGGACTTTACGAGCTTTGTGGATGCCCTTTTGAGGGGGTTTAAAATCCCCATTGGTTAGTTTTTTCTTACCGCAACCAAATGTTGATCTTTCATCTGACATTTTGAGTTTGGTTCGAAAATTAAGCTATTTCGGATGTTGAACTTGCCCCTTGTCATTACTACTGATTTAGAGACCTTGTTGTTCCAACACGGCTTCGTCTAACGTGCACTGATTTACGTGTTTAAACCTCACATCAATAGCTAGACTCTTTTAAATCAATGCGTAAGCTGCAATTCGTTTATATTAGTCGCTTTTGATATATTTTGTATCGGTTTTTATTGTAATATTCATTGCTCTTTTTGTCTGTTCATTATTTAATCCCTAGATAGCCTTCTAGGTCACCCTTTTTTTTATGATCAAAGTCTTGGAAGGTACCCCACAGCTAGCTTATTTCTGATTTGCTTTGTGGGGAACAATACCTTCCAAAACTTTGAAGATCTCTTGTAAGCCTTTGAAGGTACCCCACAGCTAGCTTATTTCTGATTTGCTTTGTAGGGAACAATATCTTCCAAACTTTTATAGCCTATCCCAAACCATCCCTAATTTCATTAAAAAACTTTACCAAAAAAAACACACAAAGAATAAATTCAAATCCAAATTCAACTTGAAGTTTCATTTCACCTTCAACCCAAATAAAGTCAAACATCCAAAAAAAAAGCCCGAGGTCAAGATTGGGCCCAAAAATCAAGTCAAGCCCAACATTCAAATTCAAATGCCCACTCGCCCCAATCAAAAATCCATTTCAGCCCAAATCAATAAGGCCCAAATGTGGCCCAATTTCCAAGGCTCAAATTCAAACCCACCTCAAGGCTCAAGCCCACTTCAAGGCCCAACCCCACTTCAAGGCCCAACCTCACTTCAAGGCCCAAACCCACTTCAAGCCCAACCCCACTTCAAGGCCCAACCCCACTTCAAAGCCCAAATCGGCCCAAAGCCCAAATCAGCCCAAAGCCCAAATCAAACCCAATACCCAATCAAGCCTACCAAAGTCAAATTGATTTGACCAACTCTGAACCTTGACCAACTCCCAACATTGACCGAACCCAAGTTTGACCCAAAATTTTGACCTTGACCAGAATATTGACCTTTGACCAGAATGCTGACCTTTGACTAGAATGCTGACCTTTGACCAGAATGTTGACCTTTGACCAGAATGTTGACCTTTGACCAGAATGCTGACCTTTGACCAGAATGCTGACCTTTGACCAGAATGTTAACCTTTGACCAAAATGTTGACCTTTGACCAGAATGTTGACCTTTGACCTTGACCAAAACTTTGATCTTGGCCCAATTCTGAGGCCCAAGCCCAACTCGATTCAATCCAATTCCATTCAATTCAAACCATCTCGTCTTTAATTCAATTCGGTCCGATTCAATTCGACCAAGTCAACCCAACTCATAAATCCCATTCAAAAATCCAAAAACATTCCTCTTTATTTGGCTTTAATCACAAAAATCTTCTTTCTCATATTTCAAACAATCATTTTATCACGTTTTCAAAGAAACCATTTTGTGGAATTTTAAAGGAAAAACTCTTCTCACATCACAGAAAACTCTTCTCAACACGCAGAAAGTTCTTCTCACATCTACAGAAAGTTTCTCCTAAACATTTCTCAAAATCAGTATTTCTTTACAGAGAATTCCGAACAAATTAAAAAGTTTTCTAACTTAGTTTTCAAATCCAAATAATTTGTTTTCGGGGAGCAAGAAATGTCTAACCCTTTCGAAGCATTTCCTCCCTGGTTAGAACATCACTTGTCTTCCTTCCCAAAATAAAAATCCGAGGCAGGGCACTGGGGCGTAACCTCCCTTGTCGCAGTCTGGATATCTTTAGGCGGGGCATTAGGGTGACAAACCTCCCCTAATTGCAGCCTAGATTTTTACTAGGCAGGGTGCTAGGGAAGTAACGACCTTCCTAGTTGTAGCCGGGATTTTAGAATCGTCTAACTCCCTTCCGCTCGATTTCAATGTTTTTGGTTTTTAACGTTTTTAAAACCCGGGAGTTAGAGACGTTATTAGGATTTGACCGAGAACATCTCATTCATGGTGTTTCTCTCTAAATCTTATTTTTCGACATAAATTCATTGCCCCATCTTTCGAGCCTCGGCACTTACCTTAATTAAGTGTCGTGTTCGAGGGGGTACATAGGGTAAACCCTCGGGATTATCCGCCCTTTCACAACAAAAAATGAATTTTCGATTTTAAAAACTTTAAGAGACAATTTTGACAGTCATTCCTCCAAACAATTCAGTCCACCATCATTTCACTCTAAATTCGAAATATCCAAAACATCAACCCTTTCATAATCTCAAATCTGAAAAACCTAGGACCTCTATCCGAACTCCAATTGCCTCACACACACTCGAATCATCTTCCAAACTTCAAATCACTTCAAACTCAAATCCTCTTACAAATTCCAGCTTCTCTCCAACCTCCAAAGTCTCACAGGCCCGAGCGCCTCACAGACTTGAACATCTCAACCATATTAAGATTCAAATGTCTCACAGACCCGAGCGTCTCCCAGACTTTGATATCCCATACCTCCCAATACATAAACATCCCAAACGTCTCATAGACCCGAGCGTCTCACAGACTAACACCTCAAAACCTTCAAAACCCCAAAATCTCCAAAAACCCGAAACCCTGAACTACGTAAGGTCTGATCTCAACATGGAGTTGAGTACGTAGGCAACCCACACAGGGTGCGACCCCATTCCAAACAAAAACTCTTTTCCCCTTCTAAGGTGGCTTTCATGTCTCTCAAAACGCTCAAGCCTTCTTCGGCTTCCACAAACTTCAAACCAATCATTCACAAGTCTTGTCCATTCACTCAAGCCTCAGATTTTTCCCAAATCTTCATTCTATACTCATTCGAATTCAGTAATCCCTCTTCTAGGCGTTGGCTTGGCAGAAAAGCTCGCCTCATCCACTCTCTCTCTTTCCTCATCCTAATCCTATCCTTGGCTTTTAAATGAATCTCTTTAAATAAGGTTTTAAAAGAAGGCAATCCCGACAATTGGAGACCGAGGTTTCCTCAGGCACCAATCCGAAGTTGTGGTCGTTGCCACTTCCAAGGGGTGTAACCCAGTGCGAACCCAAATCGAATCTTTGGTATGAGCAGATAAGTCCTATCCGTAGGTAACAATCATCAGAGTCAATTAACGGTTCTTAGAACCCTTCTCTTCCCTTCCTAGTTCCTTAGGTCAAACTAGGTGGTGACTCTAGTCAATTTCCGCCCTTAGAGCATAAGTCCGCGTGGTGCCCATCGAGAGCGGGTGTAGTGCACACTTGCACTCCCCTCTATGCTTTCTGGGAAAGACGGACGATTTAGTAGGTATTTGAGGGATGCCAGAATAACAGGTTTTCACCCTCCACAGAATGGCATTTTAGGATCTAGGCTTTTCAGTCAAGAACCATATTTAGATAGACCCCCCCCCCTCATACCGAAAAATCACCCTCCACACACGGTAATAGGACTGAATGGGAGCATTTGATTCTTGATAATTGAAGACATTATAACATGCCTAGGTAGGTAGGTATTCTACTTTGAATTTTATAAGGCAATCAAACCTCATTTTTCCTTGTTGATTTCGGTAATATGCATGTAGGTAGGCATTTGATTTTTATCCATATTAGACATAGGCACATGCTTAGTTAGGTGGCTGTTTTATTTGACTAATTATGTAGCAATCATACCCCCTTATCCTTGCATAAAATCGGCTGCTCCATGTGCTAGAGAACAAGTTGATTTCCTTTGTTTATTTGCAACTTTACATTATTGGAATCTAGATCTACTTTTGTGCTTTTAATTTCATTTCTTTTCCTAACTTATTCTCTTGTTTTTTCTTGCAGGAAATAGGTAATGGGGGATTCATTTGACTGGAATTATTTGATACATTATCATATGGTACATGATAAGATGAGTCACCATCCATAAGACATAATTTTTAAGCTAAAACTAGTCCAAATGACCCTAAATGGCGCACACTATAGGGGCAATATGGGACTGAGTTTTAATTTGATTCCTGTCACACTATATTTTATTAAGACCATATTATAACATGTAATAGGTTCCAGCATTTAATTGGTACATTTATATCATGGTAAAAGATGAAACTTCTAAGGTAAAAATGCTGATTTATGGTACCTTTTTGATCTAAAAATTGGCCCTGTTTGTGCTATGTGTTTAGCACTGGATTTAATTGATTTAGATGGTCAATTAATCCCCATTTAAGATTACCAACTCGTGGCTCCTCAAAAGCTTCAAGGTAATTGCGTAGAACGCGTTTTTATGACACCCGAAGGTGCGTTTTTATGCTTTAAGGATATTCTGGAAAATAAGTAGTCGCTATGAGTTCCAAGTGTTTATAAACATTGTTTATAGTCATAATAATATATTAAGGTGTTACATTGAGTCATATAGGGTTATATCAACTCAAGACACAATTTCCAGGCTACCGGGACACTTCCGGAGCAAAAAGGAGCGTTAAGAAATTCCCCCGAGCACTTTTCTTATTTTTGAAAAAGTAGCTAGAGTAATCTCTTTAGAATGATGAATGATGTTAGTAGGAACTCTAAGAATGAATTATATAGGAGTTCGTGCCACCTCGGTACCTCTCCGGGGCATTCCCGGGCCTTTATGGGGCCCCCATCGGGAACTTCCAAGCACTTTGTGTTTAACTGAGAATTTATCATGAGTACTTCATCATATATGTTTGATAAAGTGTTTTTGTGCATTTGGAATGAAGTGTAATGCTTTATTTTATTTTATAAGGTATTTCCGGGACTTTCGGGCCCATAAGGGAACTCCCGGGCATTTTGTATTTCTACTCAGTTCTAACTAAGGAACTGTGTTTTAAAGATCATATAATGATCCTTAGTTAACTTGGTATGAGTTTTATAGCTTATATAATTGCTTAGCTTAAGATCGGGCTTTAACGCTCGTTTATGACCTTAAGTAGTTTAGGTGCGTTTTAAACGCCTAAGAGTTTATATATTTTCTTAGGGTTTAATATTCCCCTAAATAATACTTATTTACCTTTATTTAATTATTTAAAGGTTAGGGGTATTTCAGTGTTATTCTAAAAGGATTAGAAGTTTAATTAAATCCTTTTTTGTGTAAGAAAAAAAGAAGGAGGAGAATTGGAAAAGAAAAGAAGAATTAAGAGCTTAAGGTAAGAGCTCCTTATTAATGCTAAATTTTAATGCATTAGAGTGATGGGAATGGGTAAACTAACTAAAGAACCCAAAATATTGTATTAGTATTGTAGTTATGGAAGTTTGAGTATTTGTGAGCTAGTATTTGGATTGTAGGCCTTAGAGCCAAATAATTGTGTATGAGTATTGGTATTGTTGTTTGATGGAGTATTGATGTATTGAGATATTGTTTTGATTGCTGGTAGGACCCTTGTATGGGTGTGGATAGCTTAGGAATAATTTTGATGATGATGGAAGTGTGTGGATAAGTTAGAATTGGAGGTAAACTATGGCAAAATTTTGGTAGGAAATGTCCATTTAAGGATGACTTGGTGAATGGGAGAACCAAGGTATGTATTGGATTGAGTAAGGATGTTTAGTAACCATGGAGTGGTAGTTGTAATGTGAGAATATAAGAGTATAAAATCTGTAGCAAGAGGTGTTGTATTGCATTGGAGAAACTAGGAAAAATTAGTGTACAAGATTTAGTGAAATGAAGGTTGGACTTGTGTATAGATAGTGTGTTGCTTGGAAATGACATTAGGAGAGGAAACTAAGTATGGAGGAAGTAAGAACCTAAACCTGTAGCAAAACAAAACTAGGGAGAATTATAAGTGTCGAAATGAAAATATAGAAAATAAAGTGTGAGAACTAGTATGAAAAGAAGTAAGGAATTAGTAATGTATTTAGACATGTTTAGGAGACCAATTAGGTGCTTAAATATGTGGGATTAAGTGTAGGTACATTGGGGATTTGAATGACCAAAGAAAGGAATTGAACAGAGGAAAAAAATTGCAAAATTCTGTAACAGACCTGCTATGGTCCGGGACTTAGGTCCAGGACCAAGTCCCGGACCACCCCCTGAAAACACCCCGAGAAGAAATGGCCTTGTACGGTCCGGGACTTAGCTCTGTGTTAAGGTCCCGGACCACCCTCATTTTTCTGCGAGAATTCACCCTGAGTATGGGTCCGGGACTTGGTCCCCATACAATGTCCCGGACCATACCTTATTTTGTGTTCGAGAGTTAGGCAACGTTTGATCCGGGACTTAAGAGAGGAGTAATGTCCCGGACCACAAACAAAAACAACCCGAGACTTAGGACCAGTGTTGGTCCGGGACTAAGGACCCGGACAAGGTCCCGGACCAACACCAAAAATGAATTCTAAGCTTATTAAATAGCTTTTGAGGAAAGGAAATGAATGGTAATGAAAGTAAGAGGTAATTAGTACTTGATTAATGATGTTTAAAGGCCCTAAGAAGTGTAAACAAGTTTGAGAAGTAATTAAGAAAGTTGTAAGTTTAAAGACATTAAGTTAAACCGAAATAATGGGATAATTATACGGGAGTATAATTATGTATATACCGTAATGCTTAGTATTAATAGAACCATTTGACATGTAGTCGGTGGTTCGAGAATAAGACTCGAGGAACAAGTGTGAACCAAGGAACAAGGGAACACCCGGTAAAGTAAATTCCGGTAAAAGGTATGATTTCTTCATGCTCTGTATCCTAACCTGGTTACCCCGATTTATGTGCTTATTTGATCACCTTAATAAGATAAATACACGAATCAAACTTTATTGCACTTACTTGTGCTTGTTTTATATTTGTTCTGGTCATATTGCCTTGAACATTTAGTTTGTATAATTCATGAAATGAATGGATGAGAATGAAGTGTATATGTACCGTGTAGTGTACTTGTGTAAAGTATTATACCTTGGTATGGATGTGTATGTGTGTAATGTATTATTGTGTGGTAAGGATGTGTTGACTTCTACTAATTCCTAACATAAGTATTGAGTAAATTGGAATGAGTAGAAGTCCGATATAGTTTCGGCCACGCGTGAGGATGAGGAGACACAAGAGGTTGGATCCGATTCCTGGCCTGAATCCTTTCTATGGACCAAACCCCTTAAATGGGTAGCATCCTAGACTGGTGATCCACCTAAAGCCCGGTGGTGAGACGGTGTAGTCCCTGCCCGAAGGTCACTACAACTTGACTTGAGTAAGTAAGTAAGTGTAAAGTATTGTATGAGTAATGGTCTTGACGGGTGTAAGTCATTGACCCCGAGTAAAAGAGTAATCACCACCCGATTAACCCGGGTGGGTAAAAGGAGCTAACAAGTATTGTGTAAGCGTAATTCCGTAAAGGTAAGTATGATTGGTTGACTTGCATTGTCTTCCTTGTATGTATTGAAGTGTATGTATGTATTCCTTGTGTAGTATTGTAGTATTATAAATGAAAGCATGTATGTATGTATGTATTAGTTAATGAATTGCATGTATTCGACCAAGTGGTCGGCAGCGTAAGCTGAGCCCCTTGGGGCAATGTTTTTATTGTACAGGTACCAAAGCAGTTATGGTCACAGTAAGAGACCGGTGGCTATGTTTAGACAGCTAGGAATGAATTGTAGTTAGTAAAGCATTGTATAAGGCTTGTAGCCTTGAACGTAGAAGTGCACCAAGGGGGTACACCATTATGTATTTGGAAAGTAGGTAGTTGTGAGGAATGGGTAGATGCTAGACTCTTAACGAGTATGTATAAACTTGAAATAATTATTGTATTTGGATTTGGACCTTATTTAACTCAGTGTATAGTAATGTATGGTATTATGGAGTATTATGTTGAATGGAGCTTTGTAGTACTTGGTTGGTAATGGGAGTATGTATTGTATTTGTGTAGTACTCGGGTATTCCGGTCCATCAGACCGATGCTGTAAGTAGTAGTAAGCCTTGTTAGTCACGTGGGTGGTTAACGGCATTGTATCACCCACCGTTGTGTAGGTATGTATCCGCTGCGTGAGTATGGAAGTATGAGGAGATTGGACGGTAATGATGGTATTAGCGGTAGGGGTGTTACAGTCTTAAAGAACGCGTTGTAAGTGTTTTTTATACATTAATTTAAAAGAACTCTTATTGCTAAAGCATTTTTTAAGGTGTGTAAGGTGGCGGGAATCTACGAGGCATAAAGAACGATATGTCCGACTATAAAAAACGCTTGTCTAATATAAGCGTTCTTTATGAAGCTTTATAAAAAAACGCATATATAGATAAGCGTTCTTTATGACATTTGGCGCGAGAGTATAAGAAACGCTTATACATATAAGCGTTTCTTATATGGTCCTTTTTTTATATTTTCATTTTTATTCAATTTATTACCCTGCGCATAACACAAAATTAAATCACAAATTGCCATTCCCAACCTGTTTGCATTATATATACCAGATCAACCAAACTGGTGAATTTTAATAGATCAACAGCAGTACTTTGTTTGCATTAATATTGTACCAATGCACATAGGCTTAAGTGTAGTACCGATCAACTACAACATTTGTAACTAGCTAGTTAACCAAACTACTTAAAATGGTTCAAGTTCAATCATAACATGTACAATACAAAACATTTGAAAAAAAGGGAAAATTCACGATATACCCCTGTTTTCTTTCATAATTCACAATATACCCCTGTGATTTTCGTAATTCAACTTTAAACATGCTTAAATGTTGTCCAAAATTAATGAAACTTTACATGGACGATGCTAAAGTGTTATATTTTGGTCCAATATCAAATTTGAAGTTTTTTAAGCTCACATGTGACCTGTGGGACCCAATGAATATGTGACTGTTCATTGGGTCCCACAGGTCACATGTGAGCTTAAAAAACTTCAAATTTGATATTGGAACAAAATATAACACTTTAGCATCGTCCATGTAAAGTTTCATCAATTTTGGACAACATTTAAGCATGTTTAAAGTTGAATTACTAAAACCACAGGGGTATATTGTGAATTACAAAAGAAAACAGGGGTATCTCGTGAATTTTCCCAAAAAGAAAAGATAGCTATGACTCATGACTTCTTCTGATCAATTTTGTGCTTTCAACACATGTGTGCTTCTTGAAAAACTTGAGATCGGCTTATGAATAAGTATTGAGAAGAAATCAACAAGCTGCACGCGAGAATTATAAAAGCAATTAAAACACCATTTAAACTTATCCAAACATGCGCAAATAGTTAAAATTACCAATTCAAACACAAAAGTACTTATAATACGTACCTGAGAAGAAATTTCCAATTCGCTAAGACAATTGTTACCTCTGTTAAAGATGGAAGTGCGACGATCATGATGATTCTTCTACTGATACAAAAGAGACAGAAGAAGAAAAGCATGATACAAAAGAGACAGAGGCAGATACAGATGAAAGGATGAATGAGAACTCAGAAACAGAGAGGTTGAAGAAATTGGCTAAAAAGTTAAGTGAGGCTGCCATGAAGTAGAGTCCAGTGGAGATTAACGAATTACTGGCCCACTTCATGACCTTGAATGAAGAAAACGGTTTTCTATAATAGTTGTATGAGGAGGAGGAGAGGAAACTTAGTCAATTATATGGTGGTATGGGGGACTATATGAAGACAAAGTGGTACGAAATCGCCCGGTTGATAAGTTTCATGACTTATGGAAGGAGATGGAGATGGAGAAGCTAGGCACTTCTCCATCTTCAGTTTTGGTTGGATTCGCATCTTCTTTCAGTTTTGAACATCAATAGGTCTGAGAATCTTCAAACACTTGGACATGAATGTCTGTAGATTGCATGCAGTCAATTGGAATACTAGCCACACATTGTTGATGTGGGATGCATCATACCTTTTAAAAAAAACTAGATGAAGATCTCTTGGCAATTAAAAAGATTGAGAGATTCCCCCTAAGTAGGATTCCCCCTGAGTTTGCATGTTAAGCGTCTTTAACAAATGATAGCAATAAGTGACAGCTTTTATGCACAATAAGTGACAGCTTTTATGTTATACTTTAACCGTAGTTCATCTAGTTTTTTTTAAAATGTATGATGCACCCCACATCAACAGTGTGTGGCTAGTATTCCAAATGACTGCATGCAATCTATAGACACTCATGTCCTAGTGTTTAAAGATTTCTCAGACCTATCGATGTTCAAAACTGAAAGACGATGCGAATCCAATCAAAACTAGAGATGGAGAAGTGCCTAGCTTCTCCATCCATAAGACATGAAACTCATCAACCGGGCGATTTGGTACCACTTTATCTTCGTATAGTCCCCCATGCCACCATATAATCGAATAAGTTTCCTCTTTTCCTCCTCATATAACTATTCTAGAAAACCGTTTTCTTTATTCAAGGTCATGAAGTGGGCCAGTAATTCGTTAATCGCCATCGGACTCTACTTCGTGGCAGCCTCACTTAACTTTTTAGCCAATTTCTTCAACCTCTCTGTTTCTGAGTTCTCATTCATCCTTTCATCTGTATCTGCCTCTGTCTCTTTTGTACCATGTTTTTCTTCTTCTGTCTCTTTTGTATCAGTAGAAGAATCATCATGATCGTCGGTACTTTAATCTTCAATAGAGGCAGCAACTGTCTCCAACGGCCAAATTCGTCTGACTTTTTATCCGATTTTCTTTGTGATGTTTCAGCGCTGTCCAGTTCTGATTGTTCGATCTACTGAAGCTTCCATAACATATATACTAGTCAGAGGTGACTAAAGGAAAAGGAGAGAAGGAAGGTCGTGAAGGAAAATAAAGTTGGTGGGCCCGTCCGAGTTCAATTTTTTTATTACAGGTTGATGACGATCGAAGGTGCATAGGCGCTAGCCAAAAAATGTAGAGGGATACTAAAATATCAACTACAAGAAATTAAGAAGCTGTAAGTAGCTAGAGGTCTCTAATATGGCCAATGGTGGTCATATAGATTTCCAAAACATTAGAGGGTTAATTGGAATGCCTAGCTTGACCGGATAACTAATCTGAGAAGAATGTGAAGGAACTTAAAAGTTTGATGTTGGTATTGGTAGAAACGTAGATAAACTTCTGGGTGGATGTTAAGGTAAAAGAAATATAGGGAAGGGGACGTCAGGCAAGCTGCCGTAATGCTATGTCTTTGTAACTAATTAATACATCTCATGGTCATCTAATATTTGCACCATAGGTTATACTATAATATAATATAACACTAATTAATACACCCTATAATCATCTAACCAAATTAATTTCGCCATATATAACTATGTGGCTATATTTGTATGCATGCCGAAACGCATTATATTTGACGCCTAATAAACACATTAATTCCCAAGTCCATTAATTGTACAACCGGTAAGTAAAACAACAATATGCACGCGACAGTTTGGTTTGCATGCAAAATTATTCCCAAACACACGTACACTTTATTTCACGCCATTAATCCCAAACAAACAGAGTATATATGTTCCTGATTAACAACTTTGGTTTGCAAACACACATAGGTTAACAACAAATGCGCGCGCCATAGTTTGGCCGGTTTGCATGCAAAATTAATTATTCCCAAACAGTACACACAATATATTTCACGCCTTTTAATCCCAAACAAACAGGGCATGTATTTTCCTGATTAACAAGTTTGGTTTGCAAAATTACCTAATCAGCAGAAGAATAGAGCCGAAAGATCTAGCGCACATGTATGTTGTTCCTTTCGCTAGTTGGGGTTGTAATCCAGAGGCGCCGTGCGTGTGACAGGGCATGTATGTTCCTGTTCGTGCGATTTTGCAAAAATTAATTACCGATCGAAAGAGTATATATATATGAAAATAAGGATAGGCATATATATGTATACTGTTCGCAGCTCAATATTACCGATAGCGAGAGAGCTCGAGGCGCCGATCGATATCGACGCATGCATGTGGTCTGCCTTCATCACCAGTTTATTGGCCGGGTTGCAGAGATTAGAAGCTAGAATATTGATGAAGATGGCGAGCGCAGATATCGGAAGAAAGGAAGAGAAGAGGTGCCACGGCGGAAATGAATTTCTAGGATGGTTTCGATTAAGTAAATAAATATTTTCCAGTAATACCCCTTCCCCTGTGAACTCTTTTTCTCCGCCAAATGAAACAAACAGTAGCCAAAACTTGGGTTTATTCACTCCCCCTTTCTTCCTAAGCTTAAAAATTGTCAAGATCTCATCTCTATCAAACACATCGCCTCTCTTTCTCATTGATATCGTCATATTGTTTCAATAGTTTTGATCTTCTTGTGAATGGAATGATTGATACACTGAAGCTGAAGATATTGTTCATATTCTTGCTACGGGAGGATGGCATTGGACTGCTTTGACTGAGGATGGAGAGGTAATTCCTGTTTTCTTTGTCATTGTCTTATTTGAAACAACTGGACCAAGATTATCTATAGATTTCAAACCACTGCATTCTTTATATCTTATGTTCCTTGCGATATCAAATTCATTATAGCTACAAGTAATGCTGCCATAATTATGTTGTCTATGATATTTGGTCATAGATTTGGTCTCTTGCAGATCTAATGGTTTATGCTATTCTTTTCTTTGGTTATTCAAGTGTATGGTTGGGGTAGAGGAGAGCATGGAAGACTAGGATTTGGTGATGGCAAAAGCAGTAAGATGGTCCCACAAAAGGTGCAACTTCTCGTGGGTGAGGATGTAGTCAAAGTAAGTAAATATTGTTCCGAATGCTTGATTTATTATATTTCATGTGGTAGCACTCATTGGACCAAGATCTGGTGAGGGATCTGTCACTTCTCCAGCAGCAATTGAAGTCTTGAGATCCTTCCAGTAGCGGTTGATAGTTCTGGTGCTTATGGAGAACTCTATAGAAAAGGAGGTTAAAAGTCCTTGCTTTTAAGAAGAGCTTCAATCTGACGTTGTTTATCTTCTGTGGAAAATTTTCTTGCTGTTGCATGATCTCCTTCCATCATTCTTTTGTTTCTTGTACGTGAGTTCTGTGAGATGTATGTTGTGCTAAGTTTAAATGTGATTCTTATTTATAGTGTATATTCATTAACCAGGATTTAAGTTTTGGTGAGAAATTTTAAGGTTCATTGTAAAAAGAATAGAGGGAAGAAAATTTTGCTGCTCTATACGGCTGTTTTTTTCATAGAGATTGTTTATACAGATTTGATGTTAAACAATGCTACTGTTTTTTTGGCTCAGAGAGATTATTTATACAAATTTCATGTTAAATAAACAGTTGATCATGATTGATAGTGTGTATGATGATTCTATACTATGTATGTAAAGTGAAGGGTACTGAAATACCCCATCCCACATTGGTATATGAGTTTGATGTGAATAGTTTATAATGATACATATGGGATGACTACGACAACAAGGTCTTCCACCTTTAAGCCCAAGTGAGGATAAAAAGGCTTATGGTGGCTAGTTTTCAAGCCCGAATGACTTGGAATGTAGGTTGTTGGACAGTAGCTTATATGAGATGTTACAAATGGTATCAGAGCGGACTCAGGACCGTGACGGGATGAGCTACCCGCCACCTACCGAGAGGTCCTTGGGACTTGGTGAATATTTTATAATAATACATATGGGTTGACTACAACAACAAGACCTTCCACTTTTAAGCTCAAATGAGGATAAAAAAGCTTAAGGTGGATAGTTTTCAAGCTGGTTGTTGGACAGTTGCCCATATGAGGTGTTACAAATTGTGGTAAAAGAAGCTAACATAATAAATCTTAATTTTTCTTAAAACCTTTACTTTTCATTGATCGGGCATCCAATGGCAGACGAAAGGAGTATATATGTATAATGTATGGAATATAACTCTTAGGCTGACAGTATACAAAAATAAGGAATGCCCAAGATATATTCTTCCTTCCCGAAAATATACAAATAGCTAATTGATAGACATGTAGGTAAGGGATGTCATTTTGAATTTAACCAAAATGTCAATTTGAAATTGAACGTTGAAAATTGGATTTGTGTTTAGATTTTTTATTTGAAAAAGTTTTGGTTAAAGTTTAAGTTGGATTAATAAAATTTGTTTTAACCCATAATATAAAAATAATGCTTAGTGATTTTTATTTATTAAACTAAAGGTCTAGTAGTAACTTTTAGTATTCAAAATGCTTTCAAATTTTCTTAAATTAAATATGTAAAATTTTCTAAATTCCATTAACAACCTAGCATTTTTTTGAACTTAAAGGTGATGTGTATAATGAATAAATATGAGAGTTTATACAAAAAATGATACATAGGGGGACCTATATATTAGATGCCCAAGGATATACATAGCATATATGGAGCAGCAGGTTCCAAAATGGTGGCTAAAGACCAACCTGGTACACTGTAGTAAAAAAGGAAGGGGGATACAAAGTAATACATTGCCAACACTTAGGAGGTTAGGATCTGATAGAGCCAGGCACCGTCATGTTTGAGGAACTATTTTGTCCAAATGACCGTCTTTGTAGCACCCTTCACGTCTATGATGATGATGAGGGAGGGGTCTCGAAATTGGCCTGCCATAGCATGTTTGCATCTTTCAATCCATAAGAACTAGACAACAGTTGTAATTGCTGCTCGTCTCACAAAGTCCCTCGGTCTTTTCCTTTTACAGTAATGAGAGAGCCAAAAGGAGCAGCTACGTAGGCTCGACCTGTTGGTGGGGATCCCCAACCAGTCACATATAGTCCACCAAATCCTGCGTGATGCCCTGCCAAGAAAGAAGACGTGGTCACTTGTATTTAGAGCATGCTCATATAGCCAGCATCTGTTAGCAAGACTTATGCCCCATTGTAACACCCCTACCGCTAATTCTGTCGTTACCGTCTAATCTCCTTGTACTTCCATACTTACGCAGCGGATACTTCCTTACACAACGGTGGGTGATACAATGCCGTTAGCCACCCACGTGACTAACAAGGCCTACTTCATTTACAGCATCGGCCTGATGGACCGGAATACCCGAGTACTAAAACAATACAATCCATACTCCCATTACAAACCGAGTACTACAATTCTCCATTCAATACAATACTCCATGCTTACAATACAATATACCGAGTCCTCTAAGTACGATACCAAGTACAACATTTTCCACATGTCCATACAAACCCATTAAGAGTTTAACATCCTACCCATTCCTCACAAATCTACAAACTTCCCAAATACATAGTGGTATACCCCTTGGTACATTGACACTTCAAGGGTTACAAGCCTTATACAGTTCTTTACTATCCACAATTTATCCCTAGCTCTCTAAGCATAGCAGCTGGTCTCTTACACAACCATATCAGCTTCGGGTACCTGGAAAATAAAAACAGTGCCCCTAGGGGCTCAGCGAAACGCTGCATATGAAATTCGCATACCCCGCATACTAGCGAGGGTACGCCGACTACTTGGTCGAATACATGCGGTTTATTTTATTCATACGTACATACATGCTCTTATTCAATACAATACATTCATACCACCACATACATACATTCAATGCATACAAGGAAGACATTACAAGTCAACCAATCATACTTACCGGAATACAGAGGTACACTTCCCAAATACATACACAGGCTTGTTAGCTTCTTTACACACCGGGGTTAATCGGGTGTACATTACTCTTTTACTCGTCATCAATGACTTACACTAGTCAAGACCATTACTCATACAATACTTTACTTACTTACTTATACTCATGTTAAGTCGGTGTGACCTCCGGGCAGGGACTACACCGTCCCACCACCGGGCTTTAGGGTGGCTCACTAATCCAGGATGCTACCCATTTAAGGGGTTTGGTCCATGGAAAAGATTAAGGCCAGGATTTGGATCCAACCTCTTGTGTCTCCTCCTCACGCGTGGCTGAAACTATATCGGACTTCTACTCATTCCATTTTACTCATTACTCAAGTTAGGAGTTAGGTGGTTAGGAATTAGTAGAAGTCATTACTTCCATACCAAGGGTTAATACATTACACAAGTACACAACAAGATACACATACACTTCATTCTCATCCATTCATTTCATGAATTATACAAACTAAATGTTCAAGACAATATAACAAGAACAATTTAAAACAAGCACAAGTAAGTGCATTAAAATCCGATTCGTGCATTTATCTTATTTAGGTGATCAAATAAGCACACAAATCAGAGTAACCAGGTTAGGATACAGGGCATGAGAAAATCATACCGTTCACCGTCGACTTGGACTCACCGACTCCCCTTTGGTGTTCGACTAATCAAATCCTATCACATACATGCGATCAAGTGGTTAATTACCTATAATTAACTCAACTCGTTTCATCTTTTACGTTTCCCATCTTATAATTACTATGTCTTTACATTTCATATACTTTCACATTGTTTACTTACTCTTCATTACTTTACACGTTCGTTTATACCTTTAATGACCCTTAAACATCATTAATCAAGTACTAATTATCTTATACTAACATTACCTTTCCTTAAAAGCCACATTTTAAACATTTTTAACATTTTAGGTTGGTCCGGGACTTTGTCCAGGTCTGAGGTCCCGGACCACCCTGTGGTTTGAATTCTCGAACTGATTTAATGCCTGGTCCGGGTCCTTGTACAGGAGTTAAGTCCCGGACCAGAAGCTAGGCAAATTCTCGAACGGTTTTATTGAGTGGTCCGGGTCTTGTACATGGGACCAAGTCCCGGACCAGTGTTACCATGACACTCTCGGCCTGAATTTCAGCATGATCCGGGTCTTTAGCATGGGACCAAGTCCCGGACTTGCTGCTATTTTCTATAGAATTGCAATTCTCTTCATCTGTTACATTCCATACTTTGTCCAATCAATTCCCCATTGTTCTTACACTTAATCCCACATGTTTAAGCACCTAATTAAGCTTATAAACATCTCTAAATCCATTACTAGCCCATTACTTCTTTCCATACTAATTCACTTATATTGTTTTCTAAGTTTTATTTCAGCACTTGTATCCATTCTTCCTTGGTTTTGTTTTGCTACAGATTTCACTCCTCATTCTTACTCACTCCTTGTTCCACCCTAATGCACTCCAATACTCAACTTACATCATTTTTCATCTCCACATTCACCCAAGTACATCATTCTCTTCTAATCCAAAGCCAATGCAACTTAGCCACCTAAATTCCCCTCTACAACACCTAGTCAATCCTAGGCTCTTTCCTCCTTAAATAAAATACTTAAGTCATCAAGTTTCTACCCAAATTTTGACAGAGGTTCCCCTAAAATTTTAACATTGCCCACACACCATTTCAGCTCACAACTCATTTTCAATTACCACATTATTATACACACTACAACACAATAATTCCTGCACTTACATAATTATTTCCCACGGTTTTCCAAGCTTTTAACTATCATTCCAAAGCTCCAAAACAATTTAGTTCTCTTCCTCATTATACTACAACCCAACTACTACTCAAAACAATTCCATTTCCTCATTTCAAGCATTCAAAATCTGTTTTCTCACTACATACAAAACTAGCTCAAAGGTGAGTTCATTTACCTTGAGCTTGCTAGTTTTCTTTCTTTTCTTCCTTTCTCCTTTCTTCTTCCTTCTTCTTTGTTCCTTATTCTTGTTATTGGCTCACCAATTCGGTGATGCTACAGCCATCCACACATACCACACAAGCTTAGCAAAACTAACCTTCACCAACCTAGAAATTTAATACACATTTAGGGTTCATAAGAGGGCATTTACCTTAGGCCTCTTGGTGGGATTTTTGGACAGCAAATAGATGAGGTTCTAGCTCCCAAAATGCACACTCAAAACCGGCCGGAGTGAAGGAAAAACAAGAGTTCACGTTGGGCTATGTTTGGCAAGGGAAAGAGCTAGAAAAAGATGAGTTTAAAGACTCATTCTTACCTTAAAACAATGAGGAGGTTTTGGTGGTCAAGATGACCTTCTTCAAGCTCCAAAAAGAGGTATACCCATGGAGATTAAAGTGGTGTTTTCTGATTTTTGAAAAGAGAGGAATACTCTCCTAGGTGAGAGGAGTTCAAAGGTGCAATTTTTGTTGAATTTGGACTAGGTTAGAGCACCTAACAATGGAGGAGGATGGAGCTTGGGTGAGGAGGCTTCAAAATCACCATGGCTGTTGGGGAGGAAGAAGAGAGCTCAGAGAGGGAGTGAGAAATCGTAAGAGAGGGGAAGAGGGGGTAGGAGAGAGACTTGCTTTTACTTTTGTACTTGTTTTACTTTAATAGTTTGTCATTTAGTGAATTAGAAAAAGTAAAGAGAGTGAGAGGGGGGGAGAAATCGGCAGCCTCACACACCCACCTTACTTTTCTGATTTTTATTTATAAATGGGACACATTTGTTTAGCTTATTTACACTCACACCCCACAACTTCCTGTTTTTACAGTTTTTACTAACTGGAACCCGTTTTCCGGAATTTTCTCGTTTAATTAATTTTATTGGTTCTAGACCTTCTCCAATGTCTAATTATAGATATTTGATTGACTAAAATTATTACGGGGCCATTTAACCCGCTTAAAGTCGCATTTTCCCGCTTTCCTCAAAAAACGCGCTTTAAGGTTCGTTTGTGTTCTTAATCCGGTTTAAGGATCCGTTTTCTTCGGGAATTGTTCCCACATGTTCATTTAGGCATAATTAAGCCTTAGGAACCCACCTAGGGTCCTAGTCAAGGTCATATAACTCCTATGGTTATGTAACACTCATTTTTACATTTTTCACTTTTAAAGCGTTTTCTCTTTTCTTTTGGTTTTATTTTCTTCACCAATATTCTATAGGCGCTATTAGGCCCTTAATTACTTTATTAGAATGATTAAATCACTATAATTAAGTTCGGGGTATTTCACCCATGATTGCAATTTATCACATGTCTTAAGTCTATCTCTAAGACTAACCCAAAAAATAAATGTAGCTTTACGGAACATCAGGATCTCCAACAATTATTAAACCAGTGAAAAAGACGGGAAGGGAAGGCAACATCTTTGTACACAGTATTAACAGCTTTCGAGATGAAATATTGCTGAGTATAAAAAGTTGAAATTAGTATTAGAAAAAAAATGATTCTATGCATATCTTTCAAGATATTATAATCAATTTCTAAAAAAGATGGGTAAAACACTAGAAAACTATCAGTTTGAAAATACTTAATTAAGCTAAAAAATGCTTTTAATTTATATGAATAATATATAGAGTTATGATCATGGATAATAAAAAAACTAAATAATTATCTATTACAAGTAGATTGGATGTATAAAAACTCAACTTACAACAAATCTAAATCATATATATTTAGTAGATCAAAACATTTTTGAGTTAAATCAATCCAACCCATAAACTCAATTTTAACAATGTAAGGGGCCGTTCACTTTGAGACGAGAAAATAGAATGGAATCAGGAAAGAGAATGGAGAGGAAAGGAAAGGAATTCTCCCCAATCAAGAAGTCTGTTTGGTTCCGACTCAGAAACGGAATAGAACTCCCCATGATTCCCTTTGTTATTGTTTGGTTTTGGACATCGGGAATCATACTGTTTTTCTGAAAATTAATCTTATTTTATTCAATAGTAATATTTTCTTCATTCCAAAATGTAATCACTCCGCTTATCTATTCATTTTCAAAATGTAAGTTATTCCAGATTTTTCTCATAATACCCCATACTATTAATCAATTGTATTTTTAAACTGTTTTTTAAATCTTACGAGATAACTATATGTTCTTTTTTTTACCATTTTCAAATTAGGTAATATTCATTTTAATGTTAAAAATAATATGATAAGTTGGAAATCTAATATTAGTTTAAATAGTGAAATAAATTATTATTATTAGATTTACAAAATATTTTTGTTACAAACAAAAGATTCTTAATGAAATATTTTTATTTGATGGTTCTGTCTAATCGTTAGAGAAACTTTTTTTTCAGAAAATTCTCACCTTCATAGAAATATAAATGGTGACTTTGATTTGTGTGAGGAAAAATAATTATTTGCAGGAAAGAGAGGAAAAATAATTATTTGTAAACTTGCGCTTTTTTAGGGAAAAAATTATTTACATAGAGGAAAGATAGAAAACTTGAGGAAAGGGAAAAGTTTACCACGGGAATATGCGGGGAATAGAGAAGAGGGGTTTTGGGGGTTTGCAAAAAAAAGAAATTTGGGGAAACAAAATTACTAAAAAGTCTAAACAAACAATATCAAACGGAATGACACCGTTTCCGTTTCCTTCTTAACCCAAAGTGAACAGCCACTAAATGTAATACTCCCGCGACGACAAACTATTTTGAATATGTTGGGAATATAATAAAAAAACAAAATAATGATATATTACAAGTAGATTGGATTTGAGTAAACTCATTTCTTATTCAAATTTATAAAAACTCAACTTACAACAAATTTGTACCATATATAGTAGACCAAAACATTTTTGAATTACATCATCAACCCAACCCATAAACTCAATTCAGAGAGTCTGGGCTACAAGTGGATGTAGCCATTTAGCTACATTCCCGCGCGATCCCCTTTTTTTTTCTTCTTCTTCCGCCCAGCGCCTACGTTTTCTTTTTTTTTTCCTTTTTATCATAAAACCTTTAAATTATTGTAACTTTTAATATATAAGTCCAAAATGAAAAAAAATTATATCATTGTTCACCTAAATTCAAGCTCTTCAAAACAAGACCAGTCATGGATATATTTTGAAAACTTTTAAAAAAATATTTTTACATGTATAGTGCACAGTACGTAAAAGAAAACTTGTACAGATGGTCATACAAACCTGTACAAATGTTCACTTAAACATGTACATTCTCACGTAAAAACATTTACATTAAAAACATACAGAAGGTCACATAAACCTGTACGAATCACTAAATATGTATATTCTTAGATTAAAACCTGTACATATAACAAAAAACACTTGTACAGATGGTCATACAAACATGTACAGATGGTCATACAAACATGTACAGATGTTCATTAAAAACATATACATTCTGACATTTGAACATGTACATTCTGACATTTGAACATGTACATCGTCACATTAAAACATGTACATTCTCACATTAAAACATGTACATACATTCTCACATTAAAATATCATCGTATACATGTAAAAATAATTTTTTTTTTAAGTTGTCAAAACATATCAATGACTGGTCTTGTTTTGAAGAGCTTGAATTTAGATGAACAATGATATAATTTTTTTCATTTTAAACTTATATATTAAAAGTTACAATAATTTAAAGATTTTATAATTAAAAAAAAACAAAAGCGCATACGCACGCGTTTTATATATATATATATATATAAAAACACTCTGTGCGTCTCTCTAATCTCTTCCATTCTGTTTGTTTTAATTTAACTGTCCCCCAGATGTGCGTCTCTCTAATCTCTTCCATTCTGTTTGTTTTAATTTAACTGTCCCCCAGATATAGTCAATTTGACTGAAATATTCCTATATGTAGCCAACTTAACTACATGTAGGTGTAGGCAAGAATTTGCCAACTCAATTTTAACAATGTAAATGTAATACACCCCGTGACAACAAACTATTTTGAATATGTTGGGAATAAATAAGCTAATTCTTTAGGACAAAGCGTTTACTTAGCAATTTTTTTATATAATTATTCAATAATGGTTCCTCTTTTTTAAAAAAAGAAAAACAAATAATGGTTTCTTTTATCAACGGAAAGACGTGCTTTACCTTTGTAGAAAGATATTCAAGAAAACTAGAAACGAGCAAAAAAAAAAAAGATGGATGTTCTTGGCCGTGGACCTTGGACCTATGAGGGCAGTTTAATGGTGTTGTCTGATATTGATTCTGATAAGCCGCCCCGTGCTCATGAGTTTCGGTTTGTACCTTTCTGGGTTAGGGTACACGATGTGCCAATGTGGCTGCTAAATCCTTTGTTTGCTAAACGAGTAGGAGATAGGATTGGTCTCTTCCTTGATTATGTCGATTATGATAGAAGATTTGCGGGTCCTTATCTGTGTGTAAAAGTGTTGTTAGATTTGACTAAGCCTCTTCTCCGCTTTGTAACTATTCTGATTGCTGGGACTCCTACTCTCTTGCGTCTGTCATATGAACGTCTGCCTACCATCTGTTTTATCTGTGGCATGTTTGACCATGTTGTTAAAGATTGCCCACATAAGGCTCAAGTTGCAGGGGCTGCTTTCCCTTATGGCCTGTGGCTGAAGTCCAGCACCTCCGGGTCAGCTAAGTCCCGCTCTGAGATTGCCCCACTTCCTGTTGCCCAACCACCTCAGTCTCAGGCTCCGGCTGCTTCCACAGTTCCAGTTGCTAAGGAGGTCCTCCAAGATCAAACCCGAGAGCTGGTTGCAGTTGAGTCTGATGCAGAGCTTGAGGAAGGAGAGATTCCTCCGTCTACCGACCATGT
This sequence comes from Limonium bicolor, assembly GCA_023374045.1. Lineage (NCBI taxonomy): Eukaryota > Viridiplantae > Streptophyta > Magnoliopsida > Caryophyllales > Plumbaginaceae > Limonium > Limonium bicolor. Next base: position 271,700,202 of record CM041781.1, on the reverse strand, counting down.
TGTTTCAGTCACTATGCAAGATGCAAATCCAGTACAGGCAACCTCAGTTGTTGTTCAAGCTTTAGCTGCGGAAATCTCGGGTTCTTCTCCAAATGGCTCCAGCAATCGCAAACGTAAACAGGAAGAAGATGTTGATGCTTCCACTGCTATGGCTGATGTCTCTGATGTTGTTGATGATGTTTCTGTTCCATCCAAGCGGGCAAAGAGTTTGGATCATGGTGTTTCTACTTCTCAGGCGACCCCGGGGGATAACCCGGGTCGCCTAGATTAATGTCGCTTCTGGTTGCGAACTGCCGCGGGTTAGGAAGTGAGGCGGCGGTTCGCTGGGTGCTGGGTGTGGTGGCTAGAGAGGCACCACTTTTTTTACTTTTGGTTGAAACAAAATTATCTTCTTTTGAGATGCGGTTTGTGGCATCTAGATTTCGGGGGTTTAGTTGGTTAGCCGGTGATAGCGAAGGAAGAAGAGGGGGTGTAGCTTTGTTTTGGCAGGATTATGTTGATGTTTCATTTGGTTCTTATTCTGCACATCATGTTGATGTTTTTGTAACTAATGTCGGGGGTGTAAAGTGGCGCTTGTCTGCTGTTTATGGTTGGTCCAAAGTGACTGAAAAATGGAAAACTTGGAAGTTGTTGTGTTATCTGCATGGGCTTTGGCAAGGACCTTGGCTACTTGGTGGCGATTTTAATGAGATCTTGCATCTAGGCGAGCACTGCGGCCGCGGTTTTAGATCACAAAGGGCAATGAATGCCTTCCGTAATTGCCTTGCTGATTGTTCGTTGCACGACTTAGGTTATCGTGGCACATGCTTTACCTATACCAATAAATCAAGACATTATCAGAATGTAAAATCTCGATTGGACCGCTTTGTGGCTAACGATTCGTGGCTGGCCATTTACCCACATGCTCAGAATTACCATTTGCGTTGGGGCCGACCAGATCACAAGCCCATCAAGTTGATTTTACAACCTTCTACCAGGCGGGGCCCCAAACCTTTTCGTTTCGAAAATTGTTGGGCTCAAGACTCCGAATGTCGTGACATAGCACGGAGTGCATGGGCTTCTCCATGTTCGGCCCCATGTTACACTACAAAGGCCGGCAACTGTGGTCGTATGTTACAGGCGTGGGGATCAAGGATAATATGGATTGAAAAACGGGCCTTACGTAAGGCACAATCTGAGCTCGACTTTGTTGCCAATCAGCCTCCAACGCATCAAAACTTGCAAAAATGGAATGCTTGTTCTGCCCAGGTTGATACTCTTTTATTGCGGGAGGAAATTCGGCTTCAACAGCGTTCCCGGCAGTCTTGGCTGCAGGCTGGTGATAGAAACAATCAGTTTTTCTATAACAAGTTTCGCGCAAGGTCTCGCCGGAATGCAATTTATGCCCTGTCCTCTCCGTCTTTACCTACTGCCAGCTCCTGGGCTGGGGTGGAATATGTGGCCCGCCAGTTTTTTCAGACCCTTTTTAGCTCCACTAATCCACAACCGGATTTGGACATCTTGGCATGTGTTGAGGGCAGGGTCCCGCCTAACCTCTATGACCAAATGGGCCAGCCTTTCACCAGGGAGGAAGTTGTTGCAGCCTACAAGCAGTTACACCCTTCTAAAGCACCGGGCCCGGATGGGATTAATGGGGTTTTCCTACGCACTTTTTGGCCAGTTGTTGGTGATGATTTTATTAACGATGCGCTGGATTTCCTCAACTCTTCGGCCCAGTCTCCTTTGATCAATCATACCCACATTGCGCTGATTCCTAAAAAAGCAGGCGCGACCTCTATTACCGAGTTTCGGCCCATATCGTTGTGCAACACTCTTTACCGTGTCATCTCCAAAGTGCTTGTCAATCGTGTTCAGTTAGTGATGCCATTTGTTATCTCGGATAATCAGGGCGCTTTTGTGAAAGATCGCTTGATTACTGATCAAGTGTTGATTACACACGAGATCCTGCATCTGCTTCGCACCTCTAGAGCGAAACAGAGGGGCTATTTTGCTTATAAGGTCGACATGTCCAAAGCCTTTGACAGGGTGGAATGGTCTTTTGTGTTGGCAGTACTTCGCAGTATGGGCTTCCATCCCTTATGGATCAATGCAGTTCGAAAGTGTATAACCACCACCACCTTGGCGGTTCTCATCAATGGTTTCCCAGGGGAGACTTTTTCGCCGAAGCGGGGTCTGCGTCAGGGTGATCCCTTGTCCCCTTTGCTATTTATTTGCTGCATGGAGGCTCTCACTTCTGCCATCAATCTGGCTTCTGAGGCTGGCCAATTTAAAGCCTTCACCATCCCAGGCCTTGCCACGCCAATCAGTAGTCTTCTTTTTGCGGACGACTGCATCCTCTTCGGTAAAGCTACACTACCCAATGCCCACTGCCTGGCTGATGTTCTACATAAGTTCAAGCTCGCTTCCGGCCAGTGTATCAATATCGATAAATCGGCTATAATGTTCTCTCAGCTTTTGCCCCACAATCTGTGTGCGGCGGTTGCCTCCACTCTAGGTGGCAGAGTTGTTCCGGATTTGGGTATGTATCTGGGTTTCCCAATTAAGATCGGAGGTAACCGCTCAGCCATTTTTGCATACATTAAGGATCGCGTCGCCAAGCGGATTCACGGCTGGTCAACCCATGTCTCGCAAGCTGGCAGATTAAATCTCATTAAGGCGGTGTTGCAGGCTATTCCAACGTATGTCATGTCCATTATTGCTCTTCCAAAGACCCTGTTGAAATCTATTAAGAGCATGCTTTCACGTTTCTGGTGGAGTGGTAATTCACCATCTTCTGGGATACACTGGACTAAGTGGGAGACTATGTGCCTTCCAACTGCTGCTGGTGGTTTGGGCTTTCGGGATTTAAGGTCTTTTAATCGGGCTCTTCTGGGTAAACAGTTGTGGCGGATTCTCACCAACCCTACTTCCCTACTATCCAGATTTTACAACGCCCGTTATTTGCGCAACAACCCTGTTTGGGATGTTCAGCTTATGTCCAACTCCAGCCCAATTTGGAAGGCTCTTATAGGGGTGCGTGACCTGCTACATTTAGGTGGCCGTCGTCAGTTAGCAAATGGTCTCTCCACGTTGGTAAAAGATCGCTGGCTGCCATCTAAGGAGGGTGGCCAGCCTTATCTTTGGGCACTTCCCCTTCATTGGCATCAGGTTCCGGTTTCACATTTTGTGCAGTCTCCCGCGGTTTGGAATGAGCACCTAGTTCGTCAGGTTTTTCACGGTGATGATGTTGACCATATCCTCCGCATTCCCCTATCGGGTGACCACGCTGTGCAGGACTCTTGGTCGTGGGGTCTTACCAAGTCAGGTTCCTACTCTGTCAAATCCGCTTATCATTGTGATGTGGCCCTTTCCCGTTCGGCAGCGCCAGGTACCTCCACTCCTTCAACTTCTTTGCAAGGCAAAGCTATGACCCGGTTATGCAAACTTGAGGTCCCACCCCGTGTTCGCATTTTTGGTTGGCGCATGCTGCATGGTGCGGTCCCATCCAATGAAGTGGTGGCTGCTCGGATCCGTCAACCGCAGGCAAGTCCATGTACCCTTTGTGGCTCTCGAGATACGCTTTATCATCGTTTCTTTGCATGTCCTTTTGTCAGTCCCTATTGGGCCCGTATGGGGATCCAGCCACCGCCATTCTCACACTCGTCCGCGGCTTTTGCTGATTGGTTTACGCATACATGCTCAAGTGCATCACTTGTTGACCTTGCTCCTCTTGTTACCCTCCTCTGGCGCCTTTGGTATGCTCACTGCCACTTCACACATAACCGGGCATGTTCTCTTGAGGCTGGTTGGTTTCAGGCTGATAGCTACCTCCGTAGCGCTTCGTCACCCTATCTTCCAGCTACTGCCCCTTCGCTCTCTGCCAATCGGGAGGCACATCCGTCTTGGATTGAGGTTAATGTTGATGCAGGTTTAGACAAGTTTGGCCGTTATGGCCTTGCAGCTGTTGCAACCTCTCAGGGCGCCGTCGTTGGGGTGGCTACCTTGGCGGGTAGGGCGGATTTTGAGCCTGCGCATGCGGAAGCACAGGCTATTGTCTTAGGAATCCATCTTGCCAAGAGCATCGGGGCTTCTGCTGTGCGCTTCCTTTCTGATTATAAAAGTGTCATTGACTATCTTTTGGATTTTCAGATTACGGGATTGGATGATAGAACTATGTCTTGTCTTCATACTGCCCTTTCATGTTTACATCCTTTAGTTGATGTTGCCTGGTTTAGCATCCCCCGGGATGCAAACAGCTTGGCCCATAACCTAGCTTTGTATGCTAGAAAAGCCCAGCTCCCTCTGAGCTGGTGGAAGTCCGCGGACTTCCCGCCATTTGTACGTGCACTATGTTCCTAATGATAATATATTTCTCTTGTTCAAAAAAAAAAAGAAAACTAGAAACGAAAGGATAAAAAGGAACGAGAAAACTTATGGTTAAAACGGGAGGGAATTGACAGAAACGGGAGGGAATTGACGAATCAGAAAGATCTGTTGCCCGATTCGGGATTTGCTGTTACTGACAATTTAAGTTACGATTAGCTAGGTTCATTTTTTAGGTGTATTATAGGTTGGGATTATCTAATTATAAACAGTATTATTAATTTATTAATCAGTTAATTTATGTATTATCAGTTAGTAAATTAATTGATTTATACATTATAAGTTAATTTTTACACAATCAACTAATTTTGAAATCAGTAATCAATCTGTATCACTTATCAACTACCAACTAGAATATAGCCTAAGAATAGAGTTGATCGACTGGGTGGACAGTCCGGGTTCGGACCGGGCTAGACATAAATTTTCAGCCCAATCGGGCCAAGTGTTTAGTCCAAATCCGCCCAATCAGACCTATCACCTGAACCCAACCCGTCCACCTATAAAAATGCTCATGTCATAGTCCGGCTCACCCAATCCGCTTTTAACTCAAATTTCTCTATTTAGTAACATAGATTTTAAAGTATAGATACGTAGTATTGATTTTGAAGAGTGCACGGCACAAAACAAATTTTATAAGACGAAGAGTATGTGGTTCATTCAGTTGAATAATTACTACTGTACTATTGTAAGTATTTTATTACGTTTGTTTACATATTTACAATAACATATACTAATGTAAGGTGTACTATGACATTCGGGCCGGGCCGGGCCATCAACTGGACAAAATATTTAGCCATAACCCGAAAAAAATTTAGACTGTTTTTTTTTTCCAAACTTGTCCAGTTATTTTTTCTATCCATACTCATTAGTCTAAAATACGGACCGGACCGACCTAAACGGTCGGGCTATGAGATTATGATCCGCTCTACCTAAGAAGCGGTGCAATTGAATTTGTCTACCACTCGAGTTTACCTCATACTCATACCTTGACGTTGTCTCCTTGAAAAAGGAATTGGTTGCGTTGTGTAAGAGGAAAACTACAGCCTTTAGATTGGATCTAAACTCCGAACAACATTAGTGGTTAGTATTATAGGAGTGCAACACACAAAAATTCGACAAAATTCAAATCCTCCCCTCTAATTCATGTCTGCTACGAAACATGTGACTATTTGTCACAACAAGTAAAAAAAATACTATATTCTAGCCGTAAAATTTTAGCTTTCATAATTACGTACGAGAAAGAACATCATCGCCACGCTTATTTGCTATAGGTATGGCTAGATAACTAAGTATATGTCAAATTCTTAGCTACATGTGACTGTAGCTATCTATGACTACAACAGGGTAGTTTTATAATTATTAAAATGTGATGAGAAAAATACATAAGAAAAAAAAATCGCACCAACAACTGAGGTTATTCGGTAGTTTCTGCATTTTTTATTTTCTTATTTTCTTTTTCTTTATCTTTATCATAACATAAAATTTAAATAGTTGTAACTTTTAATATAAAAGTTCAAAATAAAAAAGTATATCATTGTTCATCTAAATTCAAGCTCTTCAAAACAAGATCAATCATGGATATGTATTAACTTTGAAAAAAATTATTTTTACATGTATAAGTCATTCTATACTTTAATGTGAGGATGTATGTAGATACTTTAATGTGAGAATATACATGTTTTAATGTGACGATGTACATGTTCAAATGTGATAATGTACATGTTTTTTAATGAACATCTGTACATGTTGGTATGACCATCTGTACAAATTTTCTCTTATATGTACAGATTTTTTCTCTTATATGTACAGATTTTAATCTAAGGATGTACAAATTTAATGATTGGTACAGGTTTATGTGACAATCTGTATGTTTTTAATGTGCGGATGTACATGTTTTTACGTGAGACTGTACATGTTTTAGTGAACATTTGTATAGGTTTGTAAGACCATCTGTACAAGTTTTTTTTACGTTATGTGCACTATACATGTAAAAATAATTTTTTTTAAAGTTGTTAAAATATATCCATGTCTGGTCTTATTTTAAAGAACTTGAATTTAGGTGAACAATGATATAATTTTTTTTTCATTTTGGACTTATATATTAAAAGTTACAATAATTTAAATTTTATATTATGATAATGATAAAGAAAAAGAATAAAAAACTTAACAAAAAAAAAAAACAAAACCTATAGATGTACATAGCCAAGTTGGCTACATTAAACTTTAGCCCAGGCAATCCGTAAGTATATATATAAAAGTCAACTTATGAACAAAACTATTCAAATAATGATATACTTTTATTTTAGTATTGAATTTTAACAAATTTACAAATAAACTTAATATTTTATTATTTTGTCATTTATATATATATTGTAAATTAAACAATTTAATTTAATAATTAGTGACATTTTAATTAGAATATTTTATATGATATCAAAAAAGCTTTTTTAAAATTGAGATATTTTGTAAATTAACAAATTTTTAGTAATATTTAGTAAATTTTCCGAAAAAATGACTGTAAAATATTCATTATATGATAAGATTAAATATATTGTGAATTTCAGTTATTTTTAGGAGTATATGGACAATTTTCGGAAACGAATAAGTACTATGTTTACTTCCAGTGAAACTATTAACACAAATTCTTAGCTACATGTGAAAGTAGCCAAGAAACAAAATATAATGGAACAAAATTAAAAATAGAAGAAACAAATAAAATAGAACGGAGGCGCGGCGTACATTTTTTTTTATTTTTTTTATTTATCACAACATTTTTTAAATTGTTATAACTTTTAATATAAGAGTCCAAAATGAAAAAAATTATATCATTGTTCATCTAAATTCAAGCTCTTCAAAATAAGACTAGTCATGGATATGTTTTGATAACTTTTTTTAAAAAAATATTTTTACATGTATATCATGATAATTTAATGTGAGAATGTATGTACATATTTTAATGTAAGAATGTACATATTTTAATGTGACGACGTACATGTTTTAATGTGATGATGTACATGTTCAAATATGAGAATGTACATATTTTTTAATGAACATTCATACATGTTTGTATGGCCATATGTACATGTTTGTATGACTGTATACAAATGTTCTTCCTTATATGTACAGATTTTAATCTAAGAATGTACATATTTAGTGATTCGTACAGGTTTATATGACTATCTATATGTTTTTAATGTACAAGTTTTTATGTGAGGATATACATATTTTAGTGAACATTTGTACAGGTTTGTATGACCATTTGTACAAGTTTTCTTTGACGTTCTATGCTCTGTTCGTGTAAAAATAATTTTTTTAAAGTTGTTAAAATATATCAATGATTGTTCTTATTTTGAAGAGTTTTCATTTGGACTTATATATTAAAAGTTACAATAATTTAAAAATTTTATGATAAAAAAGGAAAAAACAAAATATAAGGGCGGGCGCTTAATAAAAAAAAAGAGAAAGCGATCGCGGATGTAGCCATAGAAGGCTACGTCCGGTTGTAGCCAAGACAAGCATGCCGAACGCAGCCAAACTGAACTACTAATCAATCGAAATCAGATCGAAATAAAAATCGGATCACAATCAACTCTTTTGGCGTTTAGTGGGATCAAACTAACCGATTTTCACGCATTTAACATCCATCAACTATCCAGCCAAAATGAATCATCAATCACACCTGCTTCCCCACTTATTCACATGGCTCATCGACGATCACAAAACATACATGGCTCTTCTGTAAGCCTGCATTTCAAATAGAACCATGAACTCACATAGCGAAAGGCTGCCAATGCCATTAGTCAGAAGAGGTCTTCAACAAAGATCATGTTCAATAGATCAAGTTAAACGGATTACAAATTTCGCTCTACTGCTTTAAAACTATTCCTATAAACACGTTACTATAAACCCCTCCCCCTGTCCTGCAAATACCGTAAAAAGAACACCCACAACCTTTGGTTGACTTTTAACCTCTCTTCAAGTTTATGACCACAATCACAGCCTTAAGGAGTGGAGAATCAGGGGTTTACAAAAGAGTTTCAAGTGTGTTATTAACCATAAAGGCTCAACAACAATTACCACAAGTCTGGATGAAATCGGTCTGGCATGGAGGTGCTTTGCTGTGCCTGTTTCAGGTGCATAGCTAAAGCATAATTATTAACCTGTACAAAACAAAATTGGCAAACGGAAATTAAAAATTATTCAAGATAAAAACCCCAAGTGCATTGCTACAGTGAGCACATGAGCAAACACAAACAAACATATAACGCACAATAGCTCACTAAACTTTTTTTCTTTTCTTTGTGAAAAATCCCTAAACTTGGTTTTAAACATGAGAGCTCAGGGAAAACAGTATGCCACATCACAATAAAATCAAGTTGAGCAGCAGACCTCTAATGTTCTCAGCTGTTCTTGATACTGCGACACAAGCTGCTTAAGATGTTGAAATTCCTGTGCCTTATCTTCAAACTCCTTTTGACGCTCGTGTTGGATAGATACAGCTCTTTTAAGTATTGTATTCTCATGAAGAAGGGTCTGGAGTTGTCCCTTCAACACAGCATTCTCCTACACAGTGCAACAGACATATGCAAATGATCCAAACCCTAAAACAGTCACCAACCTGAACTACAACCCTTGATATGATGACAAAGGAAAAGAGGTGAAAGTTTGACAAAAACAAACTGACTGAACCACCAATTGTAACCACAATTGCCATGTTATGATGGAACAATTACACATCAACAACGTACAGAAAGAAACACATGATAAGAAACAATATTCAGAAGTTAATATTCACCTCTTGCAGGTTCTGTGCAGTGTTTATCCCAGAATGGGCATGGATGTACTTCTCCAAGACCTTAAGAGCTCTGGCAGCACGGGCTCTAGCATCATCAACATTTGCAGCGCTCAACATCTCCTTGACAAAGAGCTCAACCCACTCTGTACCATCTTTAGGCAAGTTGGCAAAAACTGGTGATTCTTCTGAAGATAAGCTTTCTTCACCGCTTGCAACTGGGAAATAATCAGAACAATGATTCACTCTAGACAAGATACACAACAGATATACGTGAATAGAAGTGTATATTAAAACCAAAACACTTACTTGATACACCTTTTTTACTAGCATCCCCTTCAACATTATTATCATCATATTTCAAACGGAATACATTCAAGTTCTTGATTGCTAACTCCAGATCATTACCACATTCCTCCAGTGTTCTCTCCAGGAGCTAAGGAAACATCATCATTAAATTAGTAAGGCTAGACAAGTAGCACGACCATGAAACACAGGAACATGAGATTCAAAGATAAAGGCAAGGTATTGAAACCTTCTTGTCCATATGAGGAAAGACAGAGGTGAGGCGATCAAATGGTGATGAAGAAGAATGTGCTGATGGTGACTGAGCTATCGAGCAAGCACCTGGGCGAGAAGGAGAGCCACGAGTGGGAGAGGAAGATGAACAGCGGGCCCGCTTGGATGCGGGCGGAGATGGTATTTCTTCAAAGAATGATCTCTTCCCGCACACTAAGGCAGACATGTTGTCTTCAACCAGCTCGTATTTTCTTTGTCCTTTCTCCCTGTATGTATTGAATTACCAAGTAGTTTACACAACCAATCCGGCACAGCATAATCCATCAAATGGTAGTAGCGGAAAAGCTATGTCCCCTTCCTTGTGTCTCAAGAGACAATATCAATTTTAACCACTATGATAAATAGCAATCTGGGATCGAATGGAGAACACAACATGGTCAAATTATCAAATTCATGTTTGTTCAAATCTGCAGCATAAATCAAAATTAAAGAGGACAAGGCAGGGCGGACCCAGAGATTAAAAATTATGGGGTTACTGACAAATAGAATTTCTATAGTTAAATTTTTATGACATTTGTGAGGTCACTAAGACATAAAATATCTATTATTTTATAAAAATTACTAAAACTTACTATTAGTTAAATTATGACATTTATGGGGTCATTAAGAATAAATATACTATTTTATAAACAAACTACATTAAAACTTACTATATTAAATTTTTTTTACAAAAGTCATGGGTCACGTGAACCCACAGACCCCTATTGGGTCCGCCCCTGGACAAGGGTCAAAGAAGGATTCATGTACCGCTCTCCCCTTTTTTTGTGAAAATTCCAGGATTATTGTACTGATTAAGATCCCCCCCCCCCCCCCCCCCCCCCAACATTACTCCAGACACCAAATAGTTGCCAGCGTTATGTACAAGACCGGCAACCAATTCTGCGCTTCTCATGAGTTCTTAACTGACTTTAAGACCAAAAGGCAAAATATATGAAGCGAGCAATCTAAAACCAAATCATTATCACGATATGCACCAAAAAGGCCGAGCGACTAGACGTTCGGAAACAGGAAGGTTTGCTTGATTACGGCAAACAATCATCCTACTTGTACGACGGTGAAGCCTATAAACTCGAGTCTAAAACGAGTTAAAAAATGGAATGAGTTTTCTCATGGATTGTCATACCGATTTCAGCAGCGTGGAAATTATTGGTGTTCCGAGGGGCAGTGGTGGCGTAGAGAGGCGACTAAAATCCGCAAAAAGGTAGCAAGAAAGAGGAGCAAGAAAGAGGAGCAAACAGAGGTTTTTTGTTGAGGGGAAAGGGTGCAGTAATGGGTAAAGTAAGCGTATCGATGAGGGTTGATATATATATGTGAGAGAAACGAGGGAGCCTGAAAGGGAGGAACAACGGTGGCGGAGGCGGTGAAAAGGAACGAGAGTCGATAGATTGAGAAATCAGAAATGAACCGTACCGTTGCTTCTCCAATACTTCAGTTATATCGTAATTTTCTCTTCGGACAAGAATTTTATATGCGAAATTCCTCCAAAGAAAGAAAAGAATTGTATACGTAGTTTCTCTTTCTGAAACACATTTTATGGTTGTACAAATATACCTGACTAGTGACGTGACGCATTGTGTGATTTTTTTTTTGGACAATTAAAATGCTATTTTTATGTTTATGGATAAAATTTACGGACGTTCTTAGCTACAGCTCAACGTAGCTATCTAGCTACATGCGTGCTTATTTTTTGTTTTTTGTTTTGTTTTTCTTTTCTTAGCGCCTCCGGCGAATATAGATATTGTTATGTACGATAAAAGTCCCTGAACATTCTAGACTGAATGACAACCACTAGATCACAGAAGTTTTTAATTAAAGGCTCAGATTAAAATTGATATTAATTTATGCTTTTTAGAAAATAAAAATAGGTTTGGTATATATTTTTGTGGGATTTGCCTTTCTAATACCAATAAATCTGAAGTCTCTGGTTTCTTCTTTAAGACGCTCTGCTCGCTTTCTTCTGAAGACGCTCTGCTCGCTTCTGAATTCTTCCCCCTGTCCAGCGCTCACTCAGAACAAAAATTGACCATCGTCTTTGTCTCTTCATTCACGGTTAAATTGTGTCCCTAACTGGTGAAAAGTAACATACATGATGTGCGTCTCTTCATTTCATCTTATGTCTCCGCCTCTGCAGAAATTGATGGCTGGAATTGCTTCATCTCGCACACTAACAGAAGCGAGGCTAAATTGAGGAAAAAAATTCACGGCTCTCTTCATTCTTCACTGTTGGTAATTTTGCAACCCTAGAGCATGGAATATCTTTGCTCTGCGCCTCTCTTCATGCGCTGAAAAATGTCACTATTCATTTTCTTCTCTCTGGAAATTATAAACAATTGAAAATTTTGAGTTCTTCCATTGCATTCATTCTCTTCATTCGCAATAAGTTTAAAATCGTAACTGGCTATTAACATACATACTCTTATGCGCCTCTCGTCACTCACCTTAATTTTGCAACCCTAACTGGCGATTATAACAATATAACATACATGTGCCTCCTTTATTCTCATCTTGTGTCTATGTATCTGTAGAAATAAATCACTGGAACTGCTGCCATCTCGCACACCAGATTCACACACCAGATTGAAGATGAGCTTAGTATAAGCTTCAGAGTAGACTCGTAGGGTGGTGATGTGTTTTTCTTAGTTGAACTGATTGTGGTTTAGCCGATTTATAAACAAGTACCTGGTGAATAAGTACTAGGTGTTGAGTTACACCAATTGTGGTGTTGTTTATACAATGTTTAGGTGTTTGGTAATTCATGTGTACAAACACTGGTAACCAGATGGTTTTATGTGATGTACTCTTTCATTCATGTGCTTCATTCATATATGTGTGGTATTAGTTAGACTGCAAAATTAATTGTTATTAATTTGAGTGGTCCTTTCTTTTTACAATAAAATAGTGACAATCATGTTTATAAACTAAACATTCATGAATTAGAACTTTAAATGACATTACAAAATACCTACAAATTGAACTTTAATACATTCACACATGTAAATAAAAACCACAATAAATAATTTTATAAGCGAAACAAGTTTATGATATACCAAAGAACATATGTACAAGTACCATGCTATTGTCAATCTAATACCAGCAAAATATATAGAATGTACCACAAATTCCTTCACAAAACACCTAACATCTGTTCAATATGTACCTGTGTTTAAACCAGACACAGTGTTGGTAACAATGTGCCAAACACCATAAATTCCTTCATAAAACACCAAACACCTGTTAGATGTGCACCTTTGTATAAACTTACACGAATGTTGGGAAAATTATATTCTTAAAGACGTTGGTATTCTTTTCTAACACACAAGATATAATACATCGACAATAATATGACCAAACACCACAAATCCCCTAATGAAACACCTAGCACTTGCTTAATTTGTACCTATATATAAACACCATTATGAACATAGCCAAACACCACGGATACCTGAATGAAACACCTAGTATCTAATCAATATGTACCTGTGTATCAACCAGACACGGTGTTGTTAACCATACTATATGTAAAGACATTGGTACTATTTTCTAGTGTACATGATATAATATACCGACAACAATATAACTAAACACCATGAATCCACTAATGAAACACCTAACACCAATTCAATATGTAGCTATGTTTAAATTACACTTGAATAAGTAAATTTCAACAAAATATTTTTTCAACATTTTAGTTCTAATAAATTACCGTTATACAAAATATATAAAAATGTAAAAAAAAAAGTAAAGAAAAAGTAGCTTCTTTAAGTAAATATGTATGTAAAAAAACAAAATAAAAAAGTTACATAAAAATCGCAACAACTAGTGTAAATGTAAAAAAAATTCTTGGAATAAATTATATAATTAATAAATATTAATCGTATAAACCATAGATGAAATAAAAATATTTGATAAAAGAAACATAATTAGATAGATCATAATTCTTTATTATTTGAGTATACCATCTAATAAAACAAAATAATTTTGCATGGAATATGGTATTCCATGGATCAGATTATGGTGTTTTATTCTTCATTGTTGGGTATTTTTAATGTATGTTTAGGTCAAATGTAATAAACACAAAAATCAAATTATCTTGTCTCTGAATAGGTAAATATCAGCAAAATATGTTTTTTCATATTTTGGTATTTATTAAATTATAATTATACAAAATATATGAAAGATCTAAAAGAGAAACTTTTTTTCAAGAAAATATATATTTTCAAAAAATTGAGAGAATTTTAAAAAAATCACGACAACTAAGTTAAATTTAGAATGAATAATTCGCGATGAACTTGTAATTAATAAATATTAACTAAGTTAAATTTAGGATGAATAATTAGCAATGAACTTGTAATTATAAAAATTAATTGTAAAATCTATAGATATAGCTCAATAATATTTGATAGTTTAGAAAACAGTGGGAGTAAATTGATAAAATATAGGTAAATCTAAATAAATATACACATTATATAATGATAGTAATTAATAACAAAAATGTAGGAAGATAAAAGAAAGCATTATCCAGAGTTTTGTTTTGAAGTTAATAGTAATTTAAAGTTACACACAAAAATAGGTATAACTACCTCTTATTACTTGATAAAAAAACAAAGAAATAAAAAAAATAACCATCAACCAATAGGAGAATGGCCAGGATGTCCAGGGAATTGATATAAGTCCAGGAGTGAATCCACTCCCGCCTCCGGCATCTCACGTTTTTTTTTAATATTTTACTTTTTCTTTTCAGATTTTTATTTATTTATTTCTTTATCACACAAATTTTAAATTATTGTAACTTTTAATATATAAGTCCAAAATAAAAAAAAATATATCATTGTTTATCTAAATTCAAGTTCTACAAAACAAGACCAGTCATTGATATATTTTGAAAACTTTTTAAAAAAATATTTTTACATATATGGAACATTGAACATAAAAGAAAACTTGTACAGATGGTCATACAAACCTGTACAAATGTTCACTAAAACATGTACATCCTCACGTGAAGACATGTACATTTTCACATTAAAAACATATAGATAGTCATATAAACCTGTACAAATTATTAAATATGTACATCCTTAAATTAAAACCTGTACATATAAGGAAGAACACTTATACAGACAGTCATACAAACATGTACATATGACCATACAAACATGTACAGATGTTCATTAAAGAAGATGTACATTCTCACATTTAAACATGTACATCGTCACATTAAAACATGTACATTCTCACATTAAAATATGTACATACATCCTCACATTAAAATATCATGGTATACATGTAAAAATAAATTTTTTTAAAAGTTGTCAAAACATATCCATGACTGGTCTTATTTTGAAGAGCTCGAATTTAGATGAACAATGATATAATTTTTTTTCATTTTGGAGTTATATATTAAAAGTTACAACAATTTAAAGTTTTTATAATAAAAAAATAAATATAATAAATTCTTTTAAAAACAAAAGAAAAAAGAAAAAAAAAACAAAAACAAAGCCCTTGGATGCCCGTGGTAAAAAATGGAAAAAAAAAAGAAGCAAATCTGTCTTCTATTCGCGCGTGCTCCCTCCTTCCTCTCTCTGTATGTAGCCAGATGACTACAGTTACCTGTAGCTAAGAAATTGCCTAAAATTTATTTGGAAAAATTTGAAATATATCTTTAAAATATTTCATAATTTATATTATACTTTTTTATTAATCTTGTCATAATATACCTTTAAAAATCTCTCATAATTCACAAAATTCCCTACTTTGATAATGTCAATCAACTCCTTGGTTACACTTTTTTGCCCTGATCCTACTTTTTTTCTAAAAAAAATTAATTTCATATTAAACCGCTTAACATTCAAAAGTTCATAATATATTCCTTAAAATTCAAAAGTTCACAATATACCCCTTTTTTCCCAACGTGCTGTAACAGCTAGTTTGCCTTCAAACGACAAGTTTCAGTCTAACATCTTTTTTCTCCCTATATAAGCACCCACATATTAGAGTAATAGAATACAAAACCCCAGCAGAGTCGTCATTTTGTGGAGGGTGATTTTTCGGTATGAGGGGGTCTATCTAAATGGTCTGACTGAAAAGCCGATATCCTAGAAATATGCCATTCTGTGGAGAGTGAAAACCCGTTATCTGGCTTCCCTCAAATACCTACTTCATCGTTCGTCTTTCCCAGAAAGCTTAATGGGGAGTGTTAGTGAGCACTACACCCGCTCTCAATGGGCTCCACGTGGACTTATGCCCTAAGGGCGGAAATTGACTAGAGTCGCCACCTAGTTTGACCTATGATAACTATGAAGGAAGATTGAGTTCTAAGAACCGTTAATTGACTCTGAGGTTGTTGTCTATGGATAGGACTTATCTGGTCATTTCAGAGATTCTATTGTGGGCTCGCACTGGGTTACACCCCTTATAAGTGGCAACGACCACGACTTCGGATTGGTGCCCAAGGAAATCTCGGTCTCCGATTGTCAGGATTGCCTTCTTTCAAAACCTTATTAAAGAGATTCATTTGAGAGTCAAGGATACGATTAGGACTGGCAGAGAGAAAGAGAGTGGATGAGGTGAGCTTTTCTGCCAAGCTAGTGCCAAGAAGAAGAATTGGTGAATTCGGATGAGTATAGAATGAATATTTGGGAAAAGCTTGAGGTTGAGTGAATAGACAAGACTTGGAGTCTAATGGTTTGAAGTTTGTGGAAACCGAAGAAGGTTTGAGTATTTTTAGGGGTATGAAGAACGTCTTAGAGTGGGAAAAGGTTTTTTTATTGGAATAGGGTCGCACCCTAGATGGTCTGCCTACGTACTCAATTCCGTATTGAATCAGACCTTAAGTAGTTTACGATATTTTAGGATTTTTGAAGATTTTTGAGATGTTTGAAGTTTCTGGAAGTTTCGGGTTTGAGAGGTTAGTCTGTGAGACGCTCGGGTCTATGAGACATTTAGGATGTTCATGTAGTGGGAGTAATGGGATATCAAGGTCTGTGAGACGCCCGGGTCTGTGAAACGTTTGAATCTTAAAATGGTGAAGAGATTGAGATGTTTGAGTCCGTGAGGCGCTTGGGCCTATGAGACTTTATAAGTTTAGAAGAAATTGGAATTTGGGAGATGATTCGAGTTTAAGATGAGTTGGAGTTCAAATGATGATTTGAGTATGTGAGGCAATTGAAATTTAGGAGAGATCCCGGGGTTTTTTAGGTCCGAGGTTCAAAAATGGTTGAGGAAAATCATTTTGTTGTGAAAGGGCGGGTGATCCCAAGGGATGCTCGAAAGATGGCGACTCTATCTACCCCCTCGAGCGCGAAACTTAATTGATGGTAAGTGCCGAGGCTCGAAAGATGGGGTGGTGAATGTATTTATGTCGAAAACTAGGATTTAGAGAGAGACACCATGAATGAGATGCTCTCGGTCAAACTCAAATAACGTCTCTAACTCCCAGGTTTTAAAACATTGAAATCGAGTAGAAGGGAGTTAGATGATTCTAAAATCCCAGCTGTGATAAGCCTCAGACTTATCATATTTATAAGTAAGAATTATGATTAAATTAAGCATTGAATAGCTAGTTTTTCTAGTATTTTACATATTAAGTCTATTATATAGGTTTTACCTTATGCTTGGTATGTTTTTATGTCAAGGATAATCTCTGATTAGAATATCCAAGTTCTGCCGGGCATAATGTCGGATGGCCCGTGCACGGCATCAATACGGAGCGGAACGAAGGTGTAGCCGGGTGGAGTGCCAGGTAGATTGTAGCCGACACAAGTGAAAAGTCATCACGATTCGTCAGCAGATGGCAGTTTTTTACTGTTACAATTCAACTGCTGCCGGGTAGGGTGTCGGACATCTCCTTTCTGGCACAAGCGAATTTTCACTCAGATTTGGCGGTTTCGACCGTTACAGTTGAGCACGTGTTTTTATGAGGTGCCGGATGACATTCACCCGGCATGACTCCCGGCACATGGAGAAAATGTTGCCTATAAATAGGCCGAGAGTCTGCACACTTAAATCATCATTCCCCCCATATTCATGCTCCTATACTCCACATAATTGACGCCATTTCAACCAAGGAATTGCTGCACAACCATCCAGGAGAAGAAAAGAAGATTTCTGAGAGTAAAGGCTATGTCAAATCTCTTCCTTCTCTTTGTATTTTCTTCTTTAATCTACATGGATGATTGAGTAGTAATCCTTGTTGTTCTTGGTTGGGATGAAACTCTCTTTGTAAACAATGTGGTATCTTTAATATAATTTCAAGTTTTCATTAAGAGTTGATTCTTCTTGCAAGTGAATCTAGTTGGGCTCTTGGTTCCTTTGTGCAAATTTTACTTAAGGAAGAAAAATTTAAGAGTAGAATAGGTTAGACACTCTTAATGATCTTTCTATTTTCTTTGATGATTTATGAGTTTATATTAAGATTAAGAATTAACCCATTTTCCCCAGTATCTTGTTCATTTTGTGGCATGATATATGCTCGATTTGATAATGGTTATTGAGTTTTCTGATATCAGACTCGAATCTGGAATTAAAGTTAGCAAAATGAATATGTCGAGTGCACTGCCGGATGTCTGGTGTCCGGCAAATTCAAGGTCTTTGAATGTGCCGTGCATTTAGTGTCTGGCAGGACATCCGGCACATTCATTTATTGGTTAAATTCGAATCTTGCAATTACATTTCGTGATCATATTGGTACTTAGGGTGATTGTAATCCTGATTCAAGGACAAGTCATTGTATATAATTCATTTAAATTAGGATTATTAGTTAGTTATTTAGTTTTGAATTAATTTCTACATTCTCCCCCCCCCCCCATTTAGAATAAGCAATTACTAGGCTTAGGACTAATTTTCTACTAAGTCCCTAGGGTTCGATACTCCCGGTCGTAATTTACTTACACTATACTATGAACGGGAATTTTTGCTACCCGTATAGATTTGTAGGATTCTTTACATTCTTTTATTATTTTATTCTTTTTGTACAACTTTTTATCCCTATAATTTTATAGTTAGCAAAATGGCGCCGCTGCTGGGGACTTGGAAATAGTCCAAGTCCTAAAATCGGATTGTCTATTCCTTATTTGTTGATTATTGCATTTTTTCCTAAATATGTTGAATATGCCGTGCGTATTGCCGGATTTCATAACCTGGCACTTTCGAAGGAAGTTCGCGCTGGATATTGCACGCCCAACAAGGCATTTGGCACATTCTTTTATCTGTTTTAGTTTCCGTTAAATAATAACTCTCGCTTGTTTCACTATTCCTTTTATTTCTTGAACATGTCGTGAGTGATGCCGGGTGTTGTGATCCGGCACTTTCGGAGGAAGTCCAATGCCGGGCACTGCACCTCCGGCATTCCATCAGGCACGTCTCAGTTTAGTGTTCTCTTTAGTGGTTTCAATCCTCCTATATCTATCTCACCCTATTATTGAACTTTGTATTCAGGATGCCTAAAAATGTGTGGGTGGCTAAATTGCAAAGTGGGGAATCAAGGCTCTTTCACTTCTTACACATATATGTAGTGAATGGCCTGAAACCACGTACAGGGGTAGAAAATTTTATAAAGCGGAGGAAGTTGAAACCAACCCTTGCCTACCATCGCCTTAGAACCCAAGCACGCATGAGGGTTCTACCTGTTGATGAAATTAGGAGGAGATTCCCTCACATGGGTATCTTCACTAATAGAGTTCATAGGAGGGACCCCTTCTATGTCATATTTACTAGTAGGGTTAGGCGTAGTAGATTTAAGGCTATTTATTAGATATGTATTGATGTGTTTTAGTTATTATGTAATAACAATGATACTTCTTTTTTTAAAAAAATTAAGAATCTATATTAATGATTACAGTTATCTCCTTATTACATAAAAAAACATTTCTCTTTTACATCTCTTAGGTACTTTTTCTTCTAAGTGAATGCTTCTACGATCACATAGTCGTCCTGACGAATTAGCAAGCTACGACTGAGATCGAGAGGACCCTTCTGCAGTCTTTAAGACAAAGAAGGAATCAACAGATCACACAAGAAGACTCAAGCATCAACTACGAGATGTCGACCCCTACAGTCCACAACATCAACCGGCCGTCCAGTTAAGGCCAACAACCTGCCATTAACCCCCCCCCCACCTTGCACCAACCGAATATGATGAGTGACAGAAATTGAAGCCATACCATCAGATTCGTTGCTTAAAGGAGTTGGGTATGTTTGATAGTTCGAACCTGGACGAGGCTCTGCTACACGTAACAAAGTTTCTGCAGCATGTCAACAGCCTCACTGCCACTGATGCTGTTCTGCAGTAAGCACGACTCTCTCTCTTCCCACACAGCCTCACGGGGATCGCGAGCAAATGGTACCACAGTTTGACTCCAAGTACCATTTCCACATGTGATGACAAGGCAACCAAGTTCAACGACAAATTCTTGACACCAAGTCGAACTCTGGAGATGATCGCCGAGATCTATAGTTTCAAACAACTAGGATCGGAGAACATCTGTGAAACTTGAGATCGTTTCAAAGGGTTGCTCCTGACATGTCCCCACCATGGTCTCACCAAGGGCAACTTTCCCAGTTATTCTACAAAGGGTTAGTGAACCAGTGCAAAACCATGATGCTTTCCTCCCTCGGTGTAGACGTCTGGAAGAAACCAGGAGAGCAATTTCTGAGTGGGATTGAATCCCTCTGTGAAGAAATCCATGATTGGGCCACCGGCGGATCAAGAGGCGGCACCCCAAGTTTGTATCACATTGGAGAGAGTGATAATAAATTCGACAGACTAATGAAGAGTCACGAGCAGTTTTTGGAAAGCAACGCTCAGCAATCCACAAAGGTAAGTGCTTTGCAGAAAGTTATGGAGCAGTTGGCCATGAGTTCTCTTCCTCAACAAGCCAATGCGGTCAATGCAAGACCACCCGTTCAGGTAAATCGTTCTTTTGTGTTTTCCTTACCACCTTCTGACGTGTCTTTTACATAGTGTGGTGGACCACACAATTTCGAATAATGCCCTGAGTTACAGGAGTTAAAGGCAACTGAGGAAGTCAATTACGTGAATAACAACCAAGGGTTCAGACAGCCTTGGCAACGCGGTGCCCAACCCCCTCAAAACTACCAGGGTTATGGAGGAGTTCCCAAAACTGACCGGTCCAACCCCCTCAAAATTTCCAGACTCATGATGGTTATCAAGGAGGTCCGAGGCAGTTCTCGCAAGCCCCTTATGGTAGAGCTTCACCAAACCAACCCCAACCCTCATCCAATTCTGAAGCCGAGATGGCTGAAATGCGTGGCATGATGAAGACACTGATGAATAAATCCCGGGATACCCAGGAAGAGATCTCATCCCTTCGCAAGGATAAAAAATCGTTGCAGTCATAATTACAACAAATCTTTACTCAACCAAGACCACCCGGCCAACTACCATCCCAGACTCAAATCAATCCAAGAGAGCATGCGAAGTCTGTACAAAGGTTATTGACAATTTCATCGACAGGCTACCATGATGAGTGAATGGACAAGATGCTTGATAATGTCGAGGACAATTTCATCGATAGGCTAGATGAGTATCAAAGGTTGTTGGATGCATCCAAGAAAACCTTGTACCCTACACGCATTAAGTACATAAAATAGACAATTGTTCTGAATTTGTTCAACTTGAAGGGGAGATATGGATGGAGTGACAAGAGTTTCATGACACTTCTCGAGCCGCTTCATGATATGCTTCCAGTTGGGAACGGTATCCCTACAACCACTTATGAGGCGAAGAACTAGATGTGTCTAATGGGAATTGAGTATAACAAGATTCATGCATGTCCAAACAATGTGTGTTGTATAGGGGTGATTATAAACATCTAGACAATTGTCCAAAATGTTCATTGTCCCGATACAAGCTCAATGATGGTGACTCCTCCTCCTTTTAGACAAGAAGTCCTCCAGCTAAACTACTGTGGTACTTACTGATCATACCTAGATACAAATGGTTGTTTGTCAATCCGAAAGATGTAAAAAACTTATGATGGCACGCAGAGGGTAGAAAAAGTGAGGAGAAATTAAGACATCCAGTAGATGGGCCTTAGCAAAGAAACATCAATTAACGGTACAAATAACATTTCAGACATGAAGATAGGAATCTAAGGCTTGAGTTATGTACTTATGAGATGAACCCGTACAACACATTAAGTAGTCAACACAGTACTTGGCCATTTTGCTAATGATCTTCAATTTTCCATGTTGTGTATGGAATGAAAGAACATAATGTTATCACTCATGATATTTGAGCCAGGTAATAACATTGATGTGTATCTCACCCCACTAATTGATGATTTGAAGCTATTGTGGAATGAGGGGACTATTGTGTATGATGCTTATGCAAGAGAAAATTTCATGCTCTAGGCGTTGTTATTCTGTACTATTAACGACCTCCCTGCATATGAGAACTTGTTTGGATACATGGTGAAAGAAATATTTGCATGTCTTGTATGCAAGGAAGACACTTGTTCAGACCGTTTAAAACATTGTGAGAAGAATGTTTATATGTGTCATCGACGTCTTCTGCCTTAATATCACCCTTATCGAATAACAAAGAGAAAACTGTTCAACGGTGAGGCCGAGACTCGTGTGGCCCGTTTACCTTTAACCTATGAGGAAGTGTATGCAAAGGTTAAGGACATTGTAAATGTATTTGGACATAAAAACATGAAAAGAATATTTAGAAAAAGTGTTCTATCTTTTGGGATCTACCGTATTGGCGTCATCTACCTGTGAGACATTGTTTAGACATCATGCACATTGTGAAGAACGTTGGTGAGGCAGTGAATGGGACTTTGCTCAATGTACCTGGTAAAACGAAAGATGGATTGCAAGTGAGAAAATACATGCAAGCCATGGGTATACGAAAGGAGTTACACCCACAAGAGAATAAGAAACGAATATACCTACCTCTTGCATACTATACACTTTCAAAGTATGAAAAGATTAACTTTTGCAAAGGTCTGTACTCGGTAAAAGTACCATCTGGATACTCTTCAAACTGGAAAAAAATTGTATCGATGAAGGATTTGAAACTGTTACACATGAAATCTCATGATTATCATGTACTAATGTTACATCTTCTTCCAGCTGCAATCCGAGGGATATTGCCAACTAATGTCAGAAACACGTTAACCCGATAATGTTTCTTCTTCAACGCTATCTACTACAAGGCAATTGACGTAACCTCTCTCGATGATCTACAGCTTGAAATTGTTGTCACATTATGTCAACTTGAGATGTATTCCCCACCATCTTTCTTTGACATAATGGTGCACTTAATTGTACACATTATTCAAGAGATCCAATTCTGTGGTCCGGTCTACTTACGATACATTTACCCTTTTGAACGGTACATGGGTATTTTGAAAAGTAGAATGAAGAATAGGTATCGACCAGAAGGGAGCATTATTGAAGTGATAGTGACTAAGAAAGTCACAAAATTTGTGACAAATTATATGAATGAGACGGAGTCAATTGATATCCCAAAACCACCACACTGCGGTAAGTTTAAGGGTAAATGTGTCATTGGAAGAAAGTTTGTGCATGTTCCGCGTCGTCTTATTCATCAAGCAAATTTGTTTATCTTATAACACCTTGGGGTTGTTGAACCTTATTTTGATATCCATATGGCTGAGTTAAGACAACAAAATCCTATGAAAGACCACATTTAGCTGACAAAGGAACAAAACCGAGTGTTTGTCCAATGGTTCAAAGATCATGTGTTTGACCTAGCATCATCGAATCCATAAGATGTAAGTGAAGAGTTTAGATATTTGGCAATTAGAATCAATAAACCAGAAAAGTTGGGGTAAAAATTGAAGCTGCAGCCACTGAGTACTAAATTGGTAACCAGTCTCAACTAGTTAGGACCTCTAGTTGGTATTATGGTGTCATCGAGGACATTTAGGAACTAGACTACCACATTGATTCCTTTATACTATTCCGATGCAAATGGGTAGACAACCGAGGTACATACCAAAATGATAGAGGACTTACTTTGGTTGATCTTTCACTTGTCGGTTATAAGGATGATCAATTTGTTCTAGGAAAGGATTACGATCAAGTATTGTATGTTGAGGATCCAAAAGACTGTATATGGTCTGTCGTTATTCCAGGGAGAAGACCGAATCTCATTGAAAGTGAAAACAATGATGATGATGACAATGAGGTGATAGAGGAAACACCCTTGTTTCCAACGGGATTAACAGATTCGATTGATGATACCGATAACAACTTGATTTACACATGATCAGACCATGATGAGGGCGTTTGGGTTGAAAATATGAAATGATTTAAGTTTTCGAGTCAGGTAATGCTATTAGTTGTACATATATATGTTTTAATTATAAAGGGTAGAATGTCTATTGTAATGTCATCTTAAGTATTCTTATTGTTATGTTTCATAGTACTTATCTTAATTTATATAATTACTTCATCTAATGTGAGTGGTTTATCTTTTCCGTAGTGGATGATCACCCTATGGACAACCTCGTTGAAGATTTCCTTACGATTGGAGACTTTGAGCCACAGTAGAATAGACCAACTAAGCAGGTCACACAAGGCGGAAATAAAAAGAAGAGCGATCAATTAGTTCCTGCACAAGAGGCTGAGGTTGGCCCTTCACATCAAACTGAAGAGCCAGCAGTTGCTGCACCAGAGCCCAAGAAGACGAAAAAAAGAGGGCCCACGCATGCACTCAAGGCTAACAAAGGCCCTGGTACAAAACTGGTGCAATTCAATAAGTACAACCAACCCCACAGAGATTGGAAGAATGACTTTACAACTTACAGTAGCCATTTAGTGAATACATACTGCAACATAAACTACAATTGGAAACAAGTGCCTAAAGCGTTGAAGGATACCATGTTTGAGTGACTTCAAGTACATGTATATTTTATTAGTATGTTTTTGTAAAATAAAATAGTATTTATGTATTTGTTAATAACTAACTAATCATGTGCGTAGGCTCATTTCTTCATAGATCCGGATTTTAAGAAGGATGTGCTATCATCAATGTCGAAGCAGTTTCGAGACCACAAAAATAAGCTAGCCGACAAGTACATTCATAAGATGTCTGCTCCAAAAGATCCAGATGTTGCAGATCATGATGTCGGTGAAATGCCACCATGGGAGAAGTACGAAGGCATCATCAAAGAGCAATGAATACATTTTGTTGAATATAATCACACACTAGAGTACAAGGTGGATTTGATTGTCATGTCTATGTTATGCTCTCTTATGCGTTTTTATTGGTTTATTTAACCTTACATAGTCATATTTGTTCAGGCTCTTTGTGAGAAACAACAAGCAAATGTGAAGAAAATTTTGTTCCTGCATCGCTTAGGTGGAAAAAGTATTTCCCAATGTGTACTAGAGTGGGAGCAAAAGGGTTATCTACCAAAGATGGCTCATTGGATGTTAGTGGCAAAAGAATGAAAGTTTGGGATTTAAGCCACATTCCAAAAAATTTAACTCCTGAAAATCCACAGTACGATGATGCCAGGAGAGCAATTATTGATCAAATGGTAAGTACTTAAATTTCAAAATAGTACAATGTTTATTTATATCAAATTGGACATTTGGTTTGTATATATAACTTTTGACAAATTAATAATTATATTTGTGTGTTGTATTGGGGTGACTAAAGCTCTAAACTCACCTAGGGTACTTGGACTTCTGAAAAGAATGATGATCCTCTTACACACGCTCTTGGAAGGAAGGATCATCCAAGTTGTGCCATTGGTTTTGGGGCACATTGGTATCCGCCAAGCATTTGGCGTTCCGGGGTCTAGAAAAGGGGCACAAGGTAGGATGATCAGCCACAAGGAGCATCTAAGAGTGGTATCTGAGATGGAGTAGAGGATTCACCAGAGTGTTGACTAGTGGATCGCTAAGGCTATGTCTAGGTATCGATCAGAGACGTTTAACAGCCAAGAGGTTTCTCGACCACTAGTTGAGTCACCCAATCAAGAGATGAATACACCAGTATGGGGAGGTAGTGTCCACACGGCTGAACTGTTTCCATATGCATCTCTCTAGGTTAGACCAACATTTAAATTAGAATTATGAGAATTAAGATTATTCACCTGTCTAATCTCATCATAAAACTAGGATTTCAAAATATCCATCTAAACCATTTCCATATAACATTCTGGCACCCTGTGAGCGTGCATTGTTTTTACAATCTGGAGATCAGGATTTCATGGTGGCATGGGGTAAACTTTTCCCCTCCAATCTAAGTGACAATGTGCATGGTGAACCACTCCAACATTACCATGTGTGGGTACTTGTGGACAAATTTGTTGCAGAGTATGGTGATGTCGGTTTACCGATGCAGATCCCACAGAAACCAACACTACATTCTGCATAAACTACGATAGTGCAGTGGCCAGTTCGATTGGTCAGACTCTCAGGACAAGTAAGTACACTGAATCATTGATCTAAAACTATTGATATACCACCTTGCAACCATATGTTCAATTAATTAATATCTTAGGAAATGAGCCAACCAAAATTTGATAATAGAAAACGAAAAATTTTGCTGCACTAGTACAATCGAAGACATCCACCAATTTCATGGTTAGAGCTGATTTGGTGGAGTAAAGGATATTGGTTGGCTTGTCAACTAACATGAAGCTTCTGCACTCGGCATTGTTGTTGGTGTCACCTCACAGTGATTCGATCACTATGGAGGATGACCAGGGTATATTTCACTATCAAGCTGCAGCAAGACACACACATCAATTTGAGATATGTATGTCTAATTTTGCCGAGGTATTCCGGATGGATTGGTTAAATGTTTCAATCATCAAGTCAGCTGTCATGTAAGTTACTACTACCTTATATTATATGAATGCATGGATCGATGCTGAATTAGCTTTTTTTAATAAAAAGTAAATAGTTGATGTTATTGTCTT
The DNA here is from genome assembly GCA_023374045.1 of Limonium bicolor. NCBI lineage: Eukaryota > Viridiplantae > Streptophyta > Magnoliopsida > Caryophyllales > Plumbaginaceae > Limonium > Limonium bicolor. Next base: position 271,673,544 of record CM041781.1, on the reverse strand, counting down.
TATGATGTAGGCATGTGCAGTATAAGGCACCCGAAGCCCACCAAAATGACAATTTGAGATTCGTGTGTCCTGATATGTGCTCTGAAACAACCATGACAAGTGACGTTCAAAGCCTTATGCATTATAACAAAAGCCATCTATCAACGTGCAACCAAGTCATATATTAAGGTGTCATATCATCAAGGGTATGTTTTTTTTACTATTTCTCTTAGTATGATCTATTTATAAATTGTGCTAGTTGTATAATGATTTCAGTTGTATTGTAATATGTGAACAATCGACATTGGTCATTGCTTGTGTTGGTGAGGAAGCACCCAAGAATCCTATAGTTTGACTCACTTGGTAAGGGTACCAAGAAATCAAGGATCTCAACAGTGATATTGAGGTGAGCTAGTTTTCTTAAACAACATTTATTATTACTTAATAATATTGTTTTAATGGAAAGACAACTGAAGAATAAAATTCCTTGGAACCTAGTCAAGGTATTCTTAATTACTTAATTTGTGTGATAACGTCAATATTAGTTTACCAATGTTGATAGTACACCTGCAAGAATAATTGTGGATATGTGTGTATGTGTAGTGTACAGTGCAGCACAGGGGGGTTCAGAATGTGGATACTATGCCATGAGATTTATGCATGACATAATAGCAGCATCAACCTTTTTTGCAGAATATTCGTTAGACAAGGTTTATAACATTCTTTGAAAGTTATGGTGATGTCGGTTTACATGTTGTTACACTTGTAGTTTTTAAATTAACGTTCCTTTTCTTTTTTCAAGGCTTACGAACAATTACTCGGCGGTGGTCAATAGAAGATCCTCAAATAGTTGAGATGCTTAAGGAATGGTTGGAGTTTGTATGCATGAATTTACTCACTTGTTGATGATGAAGTTGTATTGATTACTTATTGGATAATGTAGTTGTAGTTCTATGCATTTGTGGATGATGCAATGGTAGATTTAAAGTGTATTTTGGTTATTTATTGTAATACAAGTGTTTTTTTTTATTTTGGTTGGTTCATTTAATTGCAAATTACGGCACACCATTGATATAGACCGCTTTTATAGCTTTATGAATGTGTACTGGAGCGCCCCACTATGGAGGCAGCAATATTAAATCACTATACAGGTCTGCTTGAATGATTTGATGCATTATGGTGAATTTATAAGGTAGAATGGTAAAAAAAGGCCTATTTCGGTAGTTCTTAGCCCAAAACCAGTGAAATAGGTACAAAAATAGGGCATATTTTTCTGGAATTGACTGAACCAGGGGACCGACCATAGACTAATCCGTAAGCTATCTCGGCGGTTGTCAGCTAAAAACCGGCAAGATAGATAGGTTAAGTTATTGATTTTAGCGAGCACCTATATCGGCGATTGGTCTTACAACCGCCGAGATAGGTCAAACTATTTTGACTATTGTAGGTTCTCAGACCTATTTCGGTGGTTCACAATCACCGAAATAGGCCCATAAGAACCTCCATAATATACCCTTTTTCTATTAGTGGATCAGGCTCCAATCCTTTATATTCCATTTGACTACTGAAGTCTCGAGTGAAAGTTGGCTTTGGGGGTTCTCTAAATCAAAATTGTTTTCATTTAAGTATGCGTATCACTTTGTCATAATAGGGTGGATGAGGTTGGATCTCATGTTGGGCTGTGGATTATTGGACACACTTTAAAAATGACTCCACAAATGTTACTTGGTGCCATGGATTTGGTTATTTGCATGGCGGTTGTTGCATAGGGGTGTGCCATGCCGTATGTTGGTGTCTTTGCGGTGAGGTGGCCGAGGAGGTTGGCAATGTGATTTGTGTTGTGGTCTTGAATCCTTTAATCACGTGTTCTTTAAGTGTTCTCATGTTAAGCCAGTGTGGAAGTTTTGTGAGCATATACAGCCATTGCGGGTGGATGGTGAAGTCATGATTGGTTTTTGGACATATGTTTGCATGATGAGGTTCAGGTCTTGTGACAGTATTGTTATACATTGTGGAGTCTGTGGTTTGCAAGGTGTCAAGTTACATTTGAAAAGGCTTCTTCTTAATGGCAGGGTTGGGAGCAAGCGTCCAATTTCCTATTGCTAGTGAAAGAGAATGTGGTGGAATGATGGTGTGGTTTGGGGAACCTAATCCTTGGACTACTGAAGGATACCATCGTATATGGGTGGATGGTGGGGTTAATGAAACGGTCCATTTGGTACTGGAGCAACTTGTAAGGATGAATCTAATCGGGTGTTGGGTGTGGCGGTTGATGGTGAGGAAAGGATGTACCGCTCTTGCCTATGGTAGCTGAGGCTAAAGCGATGATCTGAGACTAAAATTAGCATGGCAAATTGGTGATAATCGATGTTCATAGGTGGGTTGCTTTTCTTTATTGTGTTGTTTGGGCTAGTATAAGTCGAAATAAAAACAAAGTTGCCCATATGTTAGGAAGGTTTAAGAAGGAATTACGTATTGAAAGGATGTAAATGGATGATTTCCCTAGTATTGTAAAAAATAATTAGGCGTGAATATAAGAAGGTTGGTGTTTTAAAAAAGGCTTGTTGATGCATCATTCGATATCCCAGAGCTCCAGAATCATAATGAAGTTTGAGAAGCCCGACGTGAGTTTAAATATAACGCAGCGTAAGCGGACAGCTATACTTAACTCTGAAAACAATCAACAGGTATCTTTTGTTTCACTATTCCTCCAATAATCTACAATATTATTCTGTCATCTCAGCACATACTTTAGAGACAAAAAAAAAACTGCCATTGTACTACAGGCTAGGGCTGCCGTCGTCCTGCTACTCCAAAAACAAGAACAATACAAAGATGCCCTTCTACAGAAAGATCTCATTCTCAATAACTAACCAAGGAAAAGATCCCTCAACCTAGAAGACATCGGGATTATACCGACCGGGAATTGAGTTGCCTTGTTGAGCCTGCTTAAGGTGCATTGCTAGAGCATAATTGTTCACCTGTACAGTTTGGAACCAAAGCGAAAGATTAGGTCAGTAAAGAAAAACTAGAAAAACAAGAGAGGAGTAAAATGAGAATAAGCCAACCTCAAGGGTTCTGAGCTGTTCCTGGTACTGAGTAACCACCTGCTTCAGCTGCTGCAGCTCTTGCACCTTTTCATCTAGCTCTTTCTGTCTTTCATGTTGGATGGATACCGCTCGCTTCAATATTGAATTCTCGTGAAGCAGTGCTTGAAGTTGCTCCTTCAGCACTGCATTCTCCTGTAGGCATGGAAACGGAAGCTAGTTAACATAGGGAAAAGCCAAATTTCCTTGGTAGACCTATCGTATTTATCTCTGAACATTTCACCCGCTCACCCATGCAGAATACTTCAGAATCCACACATCACTCGTGTTTATCAATGTTTCAAGGATTCCAAACATAACCCAAACACTCAGAGTGCAAGCATGAATGGATCTACTAATTTGATTAGGTTTTTTGGAGAGGTGGTGGCGGAGTAGGGAATGAAACTTACCTGTTGCAAGCTTTGAGAAGCCTCGGCAGTGGCTCTAGCACAAACAGTTTTCTCCAGGGCTTCAAGAGCACGAGCAGCTCTGGCTCGGGCATCGTCTATGTTAGTAGCACTAACCATTTCTGTCACAAAAAGCTCCACCCATCCTGGTCCATCAGTAGGCCATCCAGGATTCAATGAATTTTCAGCTGAGGTATCCTCTTGTTTGTCACCCGTGACTGTGCAGTAGATGACATACGAATTACTATCAGCAGAGTCTTGCTTTGAAAATACTTGCATCAAAATCTCAAATCAAAGGAAAAGATATGCCTTAATTTAGACAAATGGCACAAGTATGATACATTAAATGACATTGGCGGGAAACTGAGCACATGAGCAGCCCTTTACTTGAAGCAACCCCTTTTAGCTATAAGCATGTGTAGCTATCTTTGGCTACATTAGATTGGTAAGCTTACCATACAGTTTAATAAATCAGTATGTACATCAAGTATAATTTCAGAAATATCATAATTCAATGTATAAATTTATATATACATCTGTACAATTTTTACATACTACATTACAGTTTTTACACAGCAAAAATACATGAATGTAGTCATCTATAATGTAGCCAATAAGTTACCTATTTGAAAAGCATAAAATGTACCTTGCAACGGATTACTAGCATCAGGGATATCAGAGTGATTGGCAGTGTTCTCTGTGTTACCATCAGCACATCCTAAACGGAGCTCAGTCAACCTTTTGATAGCCAAATCGAGATCATCACCAGATTCTTCAAGTGCTTTCTCGAGAAGCTAAAACAATAAGATGGAATTAAGATTTAGAGCAAAATATTGAATTACTAAAAATACCTCAAGCATGATAGACGCTGTAAATAGATTTTAAAAAAGAACTCAGACCGCTGATAGATAACTATAATTCATCTCCATACCTTAGAATTGTTAGATAAAAGAAAGAGTAAGTTTCCATTTCAATTGAGGCTATATTGATATCTCTTTCACTTCCATCTTCATTGCATCTACACTAAATTATACTCCCTCCGTCCTGAATTGACCGTCCTGTTTGCTTTATGGCACGTTTTTCCACTTCAATATTAAGCATATAATATAAATAATTTTATAAAACTAAATTTTGTAACATATAGTTTATCATGTAAGGAATCATATGCAAAACTTAAATTTTCAAATTATTTATCTTATATGTTAAAAATTGAAGTCAAACGACATGTCCAAATAGTAAACAGGACGGTCAATTCAGGACGGAGGGAGTATAATCCAATTGGACACAATAATTGCTTATTTTCCTACAAGTATGATCATATGTCTTGTGGCCGACTCTTTACACCGTCAAACTGCAGCTGTTTTTTCAGCTAATCCAATATTGCATTGATAAGCCACAGAAATAATTGGTCACATCACCCTAATAATAAGCAAGAGAGAAGCTAGATCTGACGCCCATAATATAAACATTGCAACAATCATATGTGGATGGTTTCCAAGAAAAAAGGTACAAACCTTATGATCCATATCAGGGAACAAAGCAACAAGTTGATCAATCAGCGCTGAAGATTGCAAGCTAGATCCCGACCTAGAAGGAGAGATGCGGACCGGAGAAGATGATGATGAATAATAGCGGACACGCTTGGAAACCGGAGGGGATGAGGGCAACTCTTCAAAGAATGATCTCTTTCCACACACAATTGCAGACATGTTGTGGATTCAGCCTGCGATTGAGACTATTTGTTCTCCCTCTCTACACCACTCTCGCTCTCACCTGTTTCTCCCCTCTATTTCTCCGTCTTTCGCACTCTTAAGATCGTTTTATACTCGGAGCTCCCGCAATCAAAACCTAGATCGACGAATATTTTTCCCAATCCACAACCAGAGTCTGATAGAAACAAACGAGACGATCGGAAAATGAGGATCGGAAAGGGTTTGATGCAAGCGGCAACAGAAATTCAGCCCAAGTATGAGCTGGAAAATTTAAGACGAAGTCAAAAAAATGAAGTGAATTCTAGAGGCGGAATATGAAAGAGTAATCGTCTCTTCTTCTCCTTCCGCTAAACTTTCCCCTTTCTATCTATCTATTTCTCTCTCTGGAAATTAGGGATTTCCAATTGAATGGTGAAATTATAGATGGAGATGGCTAGTAGTAGTTGGTGGGTATCGTGCGTTGATAATTGCAGTCGAGGAGGGGTTGAAAATCTCCCCCCTTCGTCCTCTTTCCATCAATTCCATCCCTAAGCGGCCCTTGTCTGAATCAGACACATTTAAATATGCTTTTCCTTTTTCCGCCTTTTCCATTCGCCGAGGGGAAACGAAAACTCTAAAGCGATGCTTTTTCCTATCCACGTGTTTGGTTTATATGGACCGAGTTGTCTTGGGCTGGGAAGTAGTGGAATGAGCTGGACTTTCCTTTCGTTCATGGGATGGGCCCAATTCTATAGTTCGCTTGTCCACCTCCAATCTTGAAACCCGATTCTTCTTCCAGAAAAAGCTAATCTTTCGAACTTCACTTTAGAAAGTATTTTCTTGATGACATAAAAAGAAATTGAGTTTTTTTTTCGAAATAATTAGCCACTCTTATAAATAATACATTTAGTAGATATACATCCAATCATCTTTTTGTCTACTTTAGATCTTTCGTTTGTGTAACTCCTGTAACTTCTCAAAGTTTTCATTAGTAAATCTTTGATCTTTTGTTTTCCTACCACTCAAATGTTCGGTAATGTATACTATATAAGTATGTACAATGGAATGATAAGGAGTATGCCAATTACGTCTATCTTGTCTACCGTACTCTCTTCTATCCTCTCACTGTTATATCACGTTATCAGCACGATAGTTTTACCAAAATATATTATTATCTCTACTATACACCATAGACAAAAATATTGAATCGTTTTTCCTCACTACCATTTTTCAGATGATGGTTATTGTTTATGTTTAATCCTACCTGAAATCATTGAGCTTTGTCAAGAATTAGTGATACTAAAAAATTTATATGTTGAAGCCACATTTGATGGGTACTCTGCCGATTCTAGAAGGTGTAAGTAAGTTTCATCAATTTTATCGGCATAGTCATAACAGGTAGATAAGTGAGACGCAACATTTAAAATAATTTATATTTTTGAGTATATGTATATATGAGTTTCAAATCAAGGTAGAAATCTTTATATTTCTTTTATTATTATACAATAAGTACAAATGAAATTCCCCTAAAATTTCAGAATACAAATATATGACATAAATTGCAAGTATATTATATAGTTTATAAGTATGTCATATCATTTACAAGTATGTTATATAGTATTTAATAAAGATGATTCATTTTAATAAATAACCTGTTTTGAAAATAAGTTGGTTATGATTTTTAATATAGTAGGTAATGATCCTCGTATTTATCTGGTTAGTTTGGTACATTTATTTATTAAAACTAAATCATAATAATAAAGTTACAATTTAAATACCACTATAATTTTACTATACTAAATAAGTCATTTTTAATCAATCAGTTTATCCTTTGAGTTTTCCTGATTTTATTATTAAACTAGTTTCGACTATTCATATTTTCACTTTAATTAATAAACCACTTTTACCCTTTGATATTTCCTAATTTTACTTAATGAATTAATTCTAACTTCTCATATTTCCTAACCTTTAAGTTTTCTCTCATTTTAACTAAACAATTTAATTATCTTTAATGATTAAATGGTTAGTATTCTTTCTCTTTTGGTTTCCCCTTCATTTTCTATAAATTAAGCCCTGTGATTCCTTTTGAGCATCAGCTCTCTTACTCTGCTCTCCCGCAAAACTCTCTTCCTCACACATCTACAAAAACTCTTTTTGTTGGTGCATTCCTCTTCACTCACGATCACACGGAAAAAGGAGTAATTGTCTTTATTTCTCTTCTACCCATTTCGTGTCCTTTCTTTCGGTTGATAGGGAAAAAAATTCTCATCTTTCTCTCCTATGCTAGACTTGAAAATAAACAAAATCCACATATCTCTCTCTGCTACTCCTTGTCTCACAACAGAAAAAAAAGAGTAAAGTACAACCTATATTTCTTCACTCACCGGTCAAACACTCCATCCTCAACCCTTGATGACATCAGCTAATTTGTCACTATTGTTATTTTGGTTTTTCTTATATTTATATTCTATTTAGCACACTATTAATTTAAATGATTATTTTAACTAGTGTTTAATTTGTAGCGGAATTATAATGTTACTATTATATATTTGTAAATATATATTTTATAATTATGATTTATGGTAATTTATTTATAATTAAATTCAAAATATTCAGGTATCTAATAATCCCCGTTATTATTTTTAGGCTCCGAGTTTGTTAGTAAGGAATAGTGCTTACTCACCGGTTGATTGTGGTGCGAGTTTCACCCGAATTTCAAGTAAGTTACTGTGTTCTCTAGATTTTTAATACCTTTGTAAAAAAACATTTTACAGTGGATGTGAAATTTATATGTATGATCGTGGTTTGAAACTAAATGGTTGAATTAACATATTGAGCATATTATTGTTCGATCGATGGTTATATGTTATTTGATCATAAAAGTGATAAGTTTGAATTATTGTGGAAATTGTAGTGAGATGTTATGTGAAAATGATATTATTTAGTCACCATGATTTATTGCACAATTTATTGGTGGCTGCAAGTGTGGATTGTGATGAGATTAAGTGAAGAATAATAATATTTGTCAAATAACTTAAAAAGGAGAAAACCATGGTGCATGTGAGCCGTATTAGGACACATGAATGAGATTATCATTGCGGGCCGCATTAGGATGCATTACTATGAGATACTATAGACCGCATTAGGACACAGTTAGCCCTATTTCTACTCCTTAGTCTTTTGTACTATTGGGGGGTGTGCACACTTGGCGAGTTGGATTCTCGGTTACGTGTTAGGGTCCAGGTTACAACTGCATGTTGTACCCAAAAGTGAGAAAGTTGGATTCTCAGCTGCGTGTTGGGGTTCGGGTTACAACAGCGTGTTGTACCTAAAAGTGAGAAATGTTGTTTTGTCCTGGCTGTATGTTGGGACAAGGAAGATAATTAAAATAAACTGACTAATATATTTTTGGGTTACTAAGAAATCAAATGTGAAGTATTTTATGGTAATGATAATTGTATTGTTGTGTGTTAATATTGTTGAAATGAGTTGTATGTTGTGTGGTTATATTGTTAAAATGGTTTTCAACAGAGTAAATATTGTTATAGAGTGAAGTGGTAGCTTACTCAGTTTTTCTGACTTTACGTGGCTCTTTCTGTGTTTGTTTGGATTTCTGCCACAGGTGTTGATGATGATGTTGGGGTTTGGGAAGACGACTCCACATAGACTGGTTATTTACAATCGAATTTCATTTTCAGCTTATGACTTGCAATTTTAAAAGATTGTTATTATGTGTGTTGTATTTCTTTTATTAATAATAAAGAGTGAGATAATTGTTTAGGCTTAGCACTCGTTTAGTTGCGAGTGTGGCAGTAATGCCCCGGGTTTAGGTTTTAATTCCACTGCTAAATATTAAATTAAAATTTTTGCATAATTGACTAAATAAAAGGCTAGAAAATCCGGGGTGTTAACAAATTTCACTATTTATTAATTATGATACAAAATGACAAACTTTAATTTGTGAAAATAGTAGAACAGATATTTTACAAAAAAAGGAAGAAATTTTGATACTTATTTATGAAGTATCACCTTTTTGTAAGAAAGAAAAATGGTAAAAAGGATTGTTTTTTTTGTGAGATTCTATGGGGTCGAGTTTTTCTTTATTGAACAAAAGAAGATTTGAGGAAAAATAAATACCGCATCAAAAGGAAAGCAAGATTTTCGATGAAAATATATTCTTTTAGTTTTGAAGAACTATATGTTTGGTGGCATAATGATTTTTGCATAATCATTCTCTCAAGGTACTTTTTGGTGTTATATATTTTCATTTTGAAAAGCAAACCATCTAATATGGTATGATTCATTCTGTTCAATTTTATTTTATGATTGAAAAACAGTATTTCCATAGGGATGAGTTTGAATTACTGTTTATGTGGCAATCCCTTTTGAGATAGTAAAAAAAGGGATGAGTTTGAATTACCATTTATGAGGAAGTCCCTTTTGAGATAGTAAAAAAAAGGTGATATTACCTTGTGCAAGATGTTGCACTAGAGGTTAATAATTCTCCTATATAATCATTGAAAAGGAGATTGTAAATTATAATATTACCTCATGCAAAATGGTGCACTTGAGGTTAATGATTATGCTACCTCATGCAAGACGCTAACATTTGAGGTAAGATCGTAATACTTCCTCATGAAAAATGAATGCACTTGAGGTTCGGGATTATAAGATCCATATATGTCCTCGTGCAAGATGAGTGCACTAGAGGAAGAAAAATAAAAGGATCATGTTATTCGATTGCATACAAGCATTAGAGGTTGAGAATTATAGTGTACTCTTTCCCTTCATGCCAAATTATGCTTTCAAGGTTGAGAGCTGTAAGATCCTTATACTCCCTTGTGCAAGATAATTGCATTGAAGGTTGAGAATGATAAATTATTGTTTTCCCTCATGCATGACTATGCATTTGAGGTGAATGGTTTAAAAATGGTCAACATTTGGTATAAGATTACTAATTGTAAAAGCTCTTAGTGAGCTAGATAGATTTTGAAGAGTTAAAAATAACTCCATACAAAGTAACTTTGGTATAAGTTACATGGTATCCCAAGTAACCATTGAGGAGTTACTTTGAGGATTATTATTGGAAAATTAAAGAGTTTCCCAATGAATTTCCAACCCAAACTATGAATTGCTAATGTGTATCATGCATGATTATGAAAGAAGTCGAGCTTGAGGTTGATTTTGCCAAGATCTATCTGTAAGATCACCGATGATGTAGGAACTAAAATCTTGAATTAGCTTATAAAATGATCATTTTATCTCGTAAAGGTTGAATGTAAAAGATGTTACAATCTATAATTGATAAGCTGCACACTTATCATATTTTATATGCTAGAATTATAAGTATATTAGTCTAAATAAGGTTAGAATAGTTAGTATTTATGTTATATTATGTATAAAGTGTATTATTTGTTCAGACTTATGTTTTTTATATGTTTTTCATGCAAGGAACAAATTTCTAACCAAAAAACCGAGTGATGCCGGGAGACTTCTGCATGGCACGAGTATGGAGTAGAAACAAGTTATTGCCGGATCCAGTGCCGGATACTTCCTATCCGGCACAAGTGAGAAGTCACCACGGTTGACCAGACGATGGCAATTAATGACCGTTACCAGTCCAACATCTGTCGGGTATGGTGTCGGACACCCCCTGTCCGGCACAAGTACCTTTTCGCACAAATTTGGCGGTTTCAACCGTTAACAGTTAGCACGTGTTTTATTAGGTGTCGGGTACTTCTGACCTGGCATTCCACCCGGCATACAAGGAAAATGATGCCTATAAATAGGCCGAAGGGCTGCACTTTTCCACACATCTCAACACACCCCCACACTCCACTCACAACCCTATTTCCATATCATTCCAAGTGTTGGTGTCCAAGGAGGTTCTGCGCCACCATCCACACGAAGAGAAGAAGAAGATCTTGTCGGGTTGAGGCTATGACCAATTTCCTTTCCCTCTTTGTGTTTTCTCTTTTTTTAAGTGGATGGAGTAGTAGGATTCCTGCTTGCTCTTGGTTAGGGATGAATTTCCTCCTTGTAAACAATATGATTTATTCAATATAATTTAAGCATTCATTAAGCTTTTGTTCTTCTTGCAAGAGAATGGTGTTGGCCACTTTGTGTAGACACCAAAAATTCTCACCCCATAAAGCAAATTCCGAAATAAGAAATGAAATGAGAGGGGGTCGTCGCCTTTCTTTTTTCAAAACGTATTGGCGTGTGTGCCGAAACAAAACCATCGTTTTATAATCTTTTTCCAAGCATTTCATAAAAACACGATTTTCCGAAAATGAATTTCCAAATGACAATCCGGTTTTAAACCCATCCCTTTTGTCTCATTGTCTATTTGCTTACCTATCAGTTTTCTTTTCTTATTTCTTTATCCTATTTATTATCGCTTTAATCGTCTTTTAGGATTTATTTTTATTATTTTGTAGTATCATTTCTATCATTTTTTGCCCATTATTATTTTTGTCTGTATACCTCATTTGTTATTCATTTGATTAAGCTTACTCTTATCTTATTTTATTCTATTACTTGTTTATCCAATCTTATCTTTTGCTATTCATACATATCTAACTCGGTTTCTATTTTTGTTACATTCACTTGTATTTTATCACCACTATATTAGTACTATTTCATTATTACATGTACTTATCATTATTTTATTCTATTTATCTAATACTTTTATTTGGTTTCATATTCTTTAATATATGTTCCACTATTTCATGATTCTTCAAGAATAAATTAATTCTTTTTATTTAGTTTGAACTAGAGCTTTGGAATTTTTTCTCGCATTTTAATATTGAGTTTTAGGGTTAGCGCAACTAGTTAGTGTGATAGTGGTTAATATTCTCGTTTAATTACTGGTCAAAATAGACCATTAGAATCTGGTCAACCCTGAGCCCACTATCATGCGGTCCATTTTCTCTGGTCCACTCGGGCCCAACCCAAATCAAGAAGCAAAAGAAGACCCTAATGATATCTATAAAACAACAGTAAAAGAAACCCTATAGTGGGGGATTGATTCCCGTTTTTTACAGTAGCCACCCCGACATTCTTCCTTCTTGTCGATATCTTCTGCTCCATCCAGCTCCATCTTCGTCGTTCTTCTTCATCAAAAAAAAGAGAACTGAGAACCCTAACCAGAGGATTCTCCTCAGCAACACCAGCCGTCTCCTTCTCATATCCTCTTCTCTCGATCAATGTTTTCTTCCATCTCTAGAAATCAAAGACCTAGTCCACCCCCTATTCCCCATCGCCACCTTCGTCTCAAAAAAATGATGAAACCTTGGCTCGCCATACCCACTTCTCTTCTCTCTCTTCTCTCTCTCTCTCTCTCGATCATCTTCAGAAACCCAGAAGAAACTCCAACTTCTGCAACAATGGTGCCTCTGTTCACTACTCGAGGATTTCTCTCAATTTCCCTTTGAAAAGAACGTGATTTTGGGTCAAGCTATTGTCGCATACACCTTGCCCATGTCCGGCTCAAATCTTGCTGGAAATCCCTCATCTCCCACCCCGCTTGTTCATTCTATCTGAGAAGAAGACACGCTACAATTCTCTATCATTCACAATTTTCCTCATCCGACCTGCCAACTCTCCAAGCCGAAAATAGAAACCAAACATTGAACCCTATCCCTCTTTCTTTCTCATTTGAAGTAGACTGAAACCCTGCCCTAAATGAGCTCGCGTTCGACATGGACTTCCCCTTCCCCGCCAACTTCTTTTCCTCTTTTATATTCAATCCTAGATTTTCACCCACCTCCATTGTTACCGAATCTTAGCCTTCTCTTCGAATCTGGTCATTTCATTCTAGTTTACCTAGTTGATTTCATAAACTAATTGTTGTTTGCTTTCTGTGTTTGCGTGTCAAAATTATTTTGCAACAAGTCTCTAGCTCCCTTTCAAAAACCGGTGTTACTTGGGACTGAGCTTTCTCGTTCGCATGCTCTAAGCTCAAAACATAGTGACGTGGGGTTTCTGTTGGTTTTTGCCCCTTCCATGCTCTGTTCTTGAGAACTTCAGAATCGCTCAACCTGGAGGAGGGATTCACTCGCCACCAAACGGCCTCGACAAATTTCTTTCCATCTTGTGAGAGCAACATCGAGATATCTGCTACCCTGAGATCAGACTCAAGATTACAAATCCGGTTTTGCTGCCCTCAACTCTTTTTCTCTTTACATGACCTATAGTCTATTTGGGAAACTAATTCTTCAGTTGTTGAGGTTTAATTCTCTACATTTCACTCAACATTATCTCTTCTCCTTTTGTTAAATTTGACTGAGGTACATACCACGATTGATGAGACTTGAGCTGGATTTCGCTTGCTGACCAGGCTCTTGGATTGGAATTTAGAATCTGTTCTGAAACTCGGTTGCTCAACCATAGCTTCATGACATGCGGTAGTTTTCTGTCATTTAAACTGGTGACCTTTGCAATTTAGATCTGTTTCATGAATTAGGAAGATATTTGTGATCTGGTTGTAAAAGACAATTTTCGTATGTTTAGTCTTGTTGCGTATTGATTTTATTTACTGTAATGTGCGCCGCTGTTGGATAATATTGGACATTTTGGTGGCTTAACTGAGGTATGCATGCGATTTGTTAGGCTTCGAGCTGAGGCTTATACTTGGTTGGCATGGGACCGAGTTTGGTCGTGGATTGGACTCGACTGAGCCTTGATTGATTTTGGACATTACTTATGCAGTGGGCTTTAATAAAGTTCTTCACGGGTTTAAACACCCTTTTGGTTAGCCTTTCTTATTTTTTGATATTAAGAATGACGATTGACTACCCACCATGCCTGCCGTATAACTTGGAATTGAAGTTTCACTGTTTTAATTTATATATGTTTGTCCTTACGACTCTATTTCGATGTCAATTCTTGATTTATTTTGTAGATATTGATGATAACGTTGAATACAGTGTTGCACTAATTGTTGGGACAATTTTGGTCCTAGGTCTTCTTTGGGCCTTGATCTATCTTTAGGCATGTTGGGCCGACACATTTAACCCTAGAGAGCCCCATAGGCTACCCAAATATGGCTTAGGCCTATAATTTTTCTGTGGGCCACTTTAGAAAAGCCTAGGACTACTCATATGATGTTTACCCACATTAAGGTCGTAGTACCCGAGGGTCGTAGTAACTGTTTGTGGGTAATATCTTTCCAAAAGAGGGAAATCTTTCCAAATCACCCTTTAATTTTCAGATTAAAATCTACAATCAATGGTCTAAACAAAATCAAGTTCTAGTTGGTATTAAACCATAATCCAATCCTGTAGTTTCAGTCTAAGATTAGGGCCCAACCAAAGCAAAGGTCCGTTTCTGATCTATTTCTAAGGCGCCAAATCGTGGCCCATTCCCAAATCAAAACCCAAGCCAAATCTGGGCCCATTTCAAACAACCCCAAGTCCACAAAATTGGTCCAAGTTCATAAACCCATATCTAAAACTGGCCCATGACCCACAATCAAACGCACAAAAGCCGGCCCGAGACCACCTCAAAGCCCATTTGGGCCTAAACCCATTTCAGACCCAAGCCAATTCAAGCCTAAACTCATTTCGGCCTAAGCCTAATTTGGGCCCAAACCCATTTCAAGCCCCAAAAGCCCAACAAGCCCACAATCGGCCGAATATGCCACAATCGGCGTCCAAGCCCACAAAAGTCAACCCGGTTGACCTTGACCCCGAACCTTTGACCAACTCCAACCCAAGTTTGACCTGGAACCTTTGACCAAACCCAAGTTGACTGAACCTTTGACTTTGACCCAATCGAGTCCATAAAAATCAGACTAAGTCCATACGAATCAAACGTTGACCAGAATGTTGACCCTTGACCCAAGTTTGACCAATTCAACTTGGACTAACCTGGACTTTGACCCGGCCTACCTTCCAATCCTGGCCCAAATTCAATTCAAACCTAATTCATTTCAAACTCAATTCATTCAGCCCAATTCAATTCAATCCAGTTCAATTCAAATTCAAATTCATTCAAACTCAACTTGTAAATCCCATTCAAATTCGAAAAATTCAAAAATCTTTTCAAAACTTTTAAACAACTCCTTTATTTCAAATCAAAACTATTTTGTGGAATTTTAAAGGAAAAACTCTTCTCACATCACAGAAAACTCTTCTCAAATGCAGAAAGTTCTTCTCACATATACAAAAAGTTTTCTCCTAAAACATTTCTCAAAATCAGTGTTTCCTCATCGAGAATTCCGAACAACTTCGAAGGTTTTCAAATTTAGTTTTCAACTCAAATAAACCGTTTTTGGGAACAAGAAATGTCTGGCCCCTTCAAAACATTTCCTTCCTGGTTAGAACATCACTTGTCTTCCTTTCCAAAATAAAAATCCGAGGCGGGGCACTGGGGTCATAATCTCCCTTGTCGCAGTCTGGATCTCTTTAGGCGGGGCATTAGGGTGACAAACCTCCCCTAATTGCAGCCTAGATTTTTATGAGGTGGGGTGCTAGGGAAGTAACGACCTTCCTAGTTGCACCCGGGATTTTAGAATCGTCTAACTCCCTTCCACTCAATTTCAATATTTTTGGCTTTTAATGTTTTAAACCCGGGAGTTAGAGACGTTATTAGGGTATGACCGAGAACATCTCATTCATGGTGTTTCTCTCTAAATCCTATTTTCGACATAAATTCATTGCCCCATCTTTCGAGCCTCAGCACTTACCATTTATTAAGTGTCGTGCTCGAGGGGGTACATAGGGTGATCCCTCGGGATCACCCGCCCTTTCACAACAAAATGATTTTCCTCAACCATTTTCAAACCTCGAACCTGAAAAAACCCGGGATCTCTCCCAAACTTCAATTGCCTCATACACTCAAATCATTATCCAAACTCAAATCATTCCAAACTCGAAACATCTCCTGAATCCTAACTTCTTCCAAACTTCTATAGTCTCATAGGCCCGAGTTCCCCACAGACTCAAATATCTCAATCTCTCCACCATTTTAAGATTCAAGCGTCTCACAGACCCGAGCGTCTCACAGGCCTTGGCATCCCATTACATGAACATCCCAACCGTCTCATAGATCCGAGCGTCTCACAGACTAATCTCTCACACCCAAAACTTCAAACCCTTCAAAACTTCCAAAACCCAAAGACGTGAACTACGTAAGGTCTGATCTCAACAGGGACTTGAGTACGTAGGCAGCCCATCTAGGGTGCGACCCCATTCCAATCCAAAAAACCCCTTTTCCAACTCTAAGGCGATATTCATGTCTGTCAAACATTCAAATCCCCTCTCACTCTCACAAACCCTCGACTCCTTCAACTCTCAAAATCAGACTCCTAATCTTTCATTCCATACTCATTCGAATTCGTCAATTCCTCTTCATGGTGCTGGCTTGGCAGAAAAGCTCGCCTCATCCACTTGTTTTCTCACATCTCGTCCTGATCCTATCCTTGGCTTTTAAATGAATCTCTCATAAAGGTTTTGAAAGAAGGCAATCCCGACAATTGGAGACCGAGGTTTTCTCGGGCACCAATCCGAAGTCGTGGTCGTTGCCACTTCCAAGGGGTGTAACCCAGTGCGAACCCACAATAGAATCTCTACGAATGACCAGATAAGCCCCATCCATAGGCAATAATTCAGAGTCAATCAACGGTTCTTAGAACCCTTCTCCTCCCTTCCTAGTTCCTTAGGTCAAAATAGGTGGCGACTCTAGTCAATTCCGCCTTTAGGGCATTTGTCCGCGTGGAGCCCATTGAGAGCGGGTTTAGCGTACACTTGCACTCACCTTTATACTTTCTGGGAAAGACGGACGATTTAGTAGGTATTTGAGGGATGCCAATAACGGGTTTTTACCCTCCACAGAATGGCAATTTCTAGGATCTAGGCTTCTCAGCTAGACCATATTTATATAGACCCCCTTCAAACCGCCAAATCACCCTCCACAGAATGGTGACTCTATTGGGGAAAACTTGAGTAAGTTTTTCTCAAACTCAAGGAAGACTGAACTCCATTCAAAATTGTCGGGACTTCCCACTTCTTTCAAAACCTTCAAGATATTCATTCCAAGCCTTTAGGATTACTCTATTCCACACTTAGAGTGTGATTGGTGAGGATAGTTAGGATGAGAGTGTGTAGTTTATATTTGACTTTGCTTGCCATTTGCGCTTTGCTTGCTACATAATTGCGTGATTATGCTAAACTAACTTGCAGGAACTTCAGGTAGGTGGGCCCATTAGGGGTCTAACTTCTTCCCTCTCTTTGTGCATTTATTTACCGCTTTTGGTTGTGATATTGAATTGTTAGGAATAGTCCTGAGGTGGGTGCATAGGGTAGCTTAGGACATGCATTCCTCTGTGTCACCCTTGATATTTGCGGTCGGGATAAATATTGGTCCACAATTGATTCCCCATGAGCAGATGCCCTTCGTAGTAAGGACTATGCACATGAGGCGGTATGATCGTAGTATCTACGCCTTGAAAACTCATGATCCTTTAACACTTACCTTTTCGAGTCAAAGCCATCATATAGTGAACTCTGAGCCTTCAGTGTCCAGCTGCCTAGTCCCGTGTCTAGGATGGGTTTATGGGTAGTCACCCCCTTGTATGCCGCCTGTCTGACCACCCTTTGCATTACCCTGAAGATTGCATGGGCTCAGTTCTCCAAGTGTCCTCTACACCACAAGTGTCTCTAAAGCCTGATGTCACGCTACACGTCCATAGAGGATCCTGTATTTACCGGATACCCATACATGGCACAACGTAGTCAGTGAATAATTTGAACTTTAGACACACCTGACCGTGCAGACGACGGGAGACCCGACCCCATGCAGTACTTCCCCAAGTTTTCCGAAAAGTGAGAATGTTGTGATAATCACCTGCTGTGGCTCGTGTGGCTGTATCATTTCGGGTATCCTGACCTTTCGAACTTAAGCACTCCGGACTTTCTTGATGACGTACCCTATAAGGCGTAACAAAGATAAAACCCGAGAGATGAACAGTGAAGGGACGACGGTTCCGCCGGTGGTATGGAAGCATTGATTGACCTGGAAGGTGATTATCCCAATCATTCACACTCAGCTCGACATCAAACACAATCACGATTTACTTTATGCTATACATGTGTGCAAACTATTTTTTTCAAACCAATCAATTTTAAAACGTTCGAAATTCTCATTTGTATGTCTGTTAAAGCTTTCTTACGAGCTCATTTAATTTTGAACCCCACCTAAATTTTATTCATAAACATTTGCGGTTTTAAACCTGTCACTTCATCTTTAAAAATGTTGTTTCCAAAACAATTTTCAAAAATAGATTTCAAAAAACCTACTTTCTACAAATGAATTTCAAACAACATTCTTCACTAACATTATTTCTTTATAGTTTTTGAAAACTGAATTCAAAGTTGAGTTTCACAAACATATTTCAAAATAAATGATTTAGTCCCCATGTCCTGACCTGTTATTTTTGAATTTCAGCCCACCTTCAAGAACATCGGTAATTACCGTGGTGTGTACTAGTCATTTCGTATTTTCACAAAGGATTTGTGCTCGATCATTCACCTTTCCTTTCTCAAAAACATCCCCCATTCCTCTCATTAGAGTAAGTGAAGCAGCATGAAGATCGACTACCCGCATCGAGCCGAAAACCAGAGGCGCACCAACCCGTAGAGCCAGCCGAGCGACATGAATACCAACACCAACCGTTCAAATACAAAATCAGAGGTGTACCAACCCGAGTCAAACGACATAAAGACTAGTGACACCGGTTTGGGTTCAAACTATTGAAAATCAGAAGAACACTAGCCCGTTTTGTTTGACCACAGTATTGCTTCACTGTAAGAGCCTGAAGATGAGCCAGCAGCCGGTCAAGAGCCTGAAAATGATCGAGCAGCCGTTCAATAGCCTGAAGACGAGCGAGCATCCAACCAGGAGTCCAAGCGTGAGCAGTCAGTCTGAACCCTGAAGACAGACCAGAAGAGTTCAGACGAAGTTTAGCTCAAAATTTCCCCTTTAATGACTTTTTAGGATTGATGATGTATAGGTTTCCCCCTGTCATTCTTTTCTCTCGCATCCATTTCTGAATAGATTGCATGTATATGTTTATACATTCCCTTTGAATTTATTTAGATCAATGTGTGTAGGGTTCCTCACTCCCTATTTTATCTACGAATGACCGAGCGTCAAAATCCATATTGAGAAAATCCACCACTTTGAAAACACGTGCTTTCAAAATTGTTTTTCCAAAACTTGGTTTCTTTTGGCATGTACGTATAATAAAAGGAATGAATAAGGAACGACCCCTCACTGTTATGTTCCATTCATCAACCTTGCTTTATGGGGTAAAAATTCACGGTATCTACAGGAGGCATCCCCTAAATAAACAACACCAACAAATGCAACCGAGCACAAAGCGAAACACATGCATTGTATTCATGAAAAAAAAGGTCACTTGCACTTCCAGTCGTTTCAAATCATCAATCATTCACGAGTCCTGTCCACCTCAAAATTTGCATAATCATGTATTTCATTCTAACCTTGCCACACACCAGCTTTCTTCCCAGTATCTCAACCTCTAAAGCCCAATCCTCCGAGGGACAAAAAAGAAAGCTGGGAAGTTCAAACCCCTCCCAATCAGAATCACCATGCGCGCTAGTAACCAAAAGGGAAAGAATGTGTCACATCGTGGGGCCACCATGCGGGAGTTGTCACTCCCCAAAGGCCCAAAACTCCAGAAGCCAATTATCAGCCGAATACCATTCTGAAACGGTTTCTCTCAAATCACACCCAACAACTAGACAATCTTCAGGGTTTACAATGATGGGATGAGCTTCAGGGACCATCAGTTGAAACCGACTCAAGCTAGACTAGGCGTGGCCTTACCACTCATGCATTGCAGCAAAAAAAAAAACACAAAAAAAACACATTCAATCAATACTTTCATGCATCCTATATGTAGTAATTTCATATTACCACAACATAATGCATTGTAGATAGTTGCATTTGCATACTTCCATATCGAAGCAACATCTTTGGTAAAAATCTTGAGAGATTGATTGAACATAGTGCGTGAACCACTTAACTCTCGACCCATCAATGAACACAAGGGTCTAATCAATACCAGCACCACAAACCGAATGAGTAGCATGCAAAGAGCGGTATTTCCCCTGGAATTTTAATTGAGTGTATTGGACGATCTACTAAGCGACGAGGTAAGGTAGAGAGAGTCAATCGAGGTAAAACCATGAGCAACATGTGCATTCCTTCAACATAGGGAGAGGCACAATAAATAGTGAGATCAATGTCGATAACAAGATAAGAATTGTGATTCATGCAAAGATCCGAGAATAGTAAGAAGACAATCATTGACTAATGAGAATGACGAGGCACTTAGGAACAAAAATCTCCACAAAACCAATAGGCCTTGACTGACTGGCACATAATCCCTTAGTGAGCCCCTCTGAGCCTTTCGTGAAAAACTCTTTCTTAAAAAAAAACTCCACAACATGCCACCCCACATATACTTACTCGCCCTTGCAATAGAGGATCTCGAAGAAGTCGGAGCCATGGTCTCTCCCCACCATCTTTCACAAAAAAACAGTAAAAATGTTTGAAGAAATCAGTGAGTCAATGCAACTCCAAAGTCGAACACCAAAACTGTTCAAGAAGATCGATGAGTCAATGCAACTCCAAAGCTGAAAGCCAAAATACAAAGTAGAGAATGCTTGAGAAAGTTGATGAGCCAAATGCAATTTCAAAAACACAAAAATGAGAAGAAAGTTCAAATCGTACACCAGAAGAGGCAAGAAGGAGAAATCCAAATCGAAAGGACCAATGATGTCCCGAAGAAACCAATAAAAGGTTATCAAAACCTGTCCAATCATTCCACCCATGGCAAAGGTGAAACATATCCTCTATTGCACAAAAACTCCACAACTTCCAAACAAATCCGCCAGTCCCATGTGACATACATCATACCCCTCAACCCCGTTATAACCCAATAAAAGACCTCTGACTCGTTAGTTGGTGAGCGTTAACTGAAAGTACCGAGTCTGAAACATGATTATAAGCTTCGTGCTTGTTATCAACATGTCCCACCTCACAATACAAGGACTATGAGCGAATGAGTGCAACCTTACTTCATAAGGACTTCCGAGTGTGAGTGACTCTTTAATCGAAGCACCAAATCATAAACAGCCTACCCCATTGCAGGTGAGAAATTTGTAAGGGTCGGAAAGTCCAGAACCTCGAAAAGAAATTCAAAAGAAAAGACTACTCTGAGCATCGAGAGTATCATCACGACAGTAGCACACACGGCCATACTCACGAGCGATTGACCCGCATCCCTCCATGAGAGAAGTGATTCACGCATCCCGGTTCAATAATCACTCAAGACCGAACCGAAGATGTCTTATATTCGTAAACCTCATATTAATAGAGATAGGGCCATACCTTCTCTCTAAAAACTGCATATGCATTTTGCACCGTATCTAGCATTTAATATGCATGCACCACAATCATTTCATCTTCAACATCCGACTGGTAAGAGCTCTACCTAGTCTCGCTGAAAGTTGACTTCAGTTGCAGTTGTTGAAGCGTAACTTTTGATCAAAGGATGTCGACTAGAGCCATCCCGGGCCATCATCAAGCTATATCTAGCCTTTTCAGAGTTACCACGGGCTATCACCGAACTACATCGAACCATTCTAGAGCTATCCGGAGCCATCCTCAAAACATTGAGACCGTCCCAGAGACTATCCCCAGGGCTACACAGGAGCCATTTCCTCACCGAGGCCTTGCATACAGAGTTTCGAACTACGTCAGGTCTGATCTCAATATGGAATTGAGTACGTAGGCAGCCCGCCCAGGGTGCGACCATCTCAAAAGAAAGTTCCCCTGCTGTACCCCACTATCATTATATGAAGCCATCCCATATCCTCCCCAGAGCCATCCCGAGCTATCCCGGAGCCATCTCGAAGAACCTGAAGCCGTAACTAACTATACCAAAGCCATTCATCCACGACCAAAAAAAAATGTGTCAACCACATCAAAGTAGACAAATCACATCAACCCATCGTTTGACTCAAAACCCGAACCAAAGGAAAAGCCATCAACCATCCCGAAAATCTCAATCCAAATTGAAACCCACCAACCATCCTGAAATCTCAATTCAAATCAAAACCCATCCACCATCCCGAAAATCTCCACCCAAATCAAAACCCACCAGCCATCCCAAAAATCTCTAACCAAATCAAAAGCCACCAACCATCCCAGAGCCGTTGCTCACAATGAGGTCATGAATCATGTCGGAGCCATCCGACCGCACTGGAGCCACCCGACCGCACCGGAGCCATTTGATCATACCAGAGCCATTTGATCATATCGAAGCCATTCGGCCATATCAAAACCACCGAGTTCTCAAAGTCGCTCATTCACAAAAAACCATCCATTCAAAAACCAATCACAAAATCACAAAAACCAAAAACTCGAGAGCCATACCGGAGCCATCTCGAACTCTGGCGCCAAAAGTCATACCAAATCCCGAAACCATAGTGCACATCGAGCCAAGACCACCAAAAACAAAATCAAAACAAAAGTCCCACACTGACAAAGTCAAATGCAACATCGACAGAAAGCATTCAACTATCATATCCCTCACGAAAACAATCAAAAAGCATCCAATCCCGGATCAACCCACGATCAGAGTCATCCTCAAATCAACCACTCAAAGCAGCGAGTTTCATACAGCTCCACAAAGTATTATAGGCTCGTCATAAGTCCTAGAGCTAGATGTCAAGAGGTCTAGTTGAGGCCCGTCATAAGCCCTCATACTTTCAATCACATTCTAGGCCCGTCATAAGTCCTAAAGCTAGACATCAAGAGGTCTAGTTGAGGCCCGTCTTTAGTCCTCATGCATAACCAATATACCGATTGTATTCTAGGCCCGTCATTAGTCCTAGAGCTAGACACCGAGTTCTAGTTGAGGCCCGTCATTAGTCCTCATGCATAACCAATATACCGATTGTATTCTAGGCCCGTCATTAGTCCTAGATCTCGACACCGAGATCTAGTTGAGGCCCGTCATTAGTCCTCATACATTTCGAAGATGCATTCTAGGCCCGTCATAAGTCCTAGAGCTAGACACCGAGTTCTAGTTGAGGCCCGTCATTAGTCTTCATGCATAACCAATATACCGATTGTATTCTAGGCCCGTCATTAGTCCTAGAGCTAGACATCGAGATCTAGTTCAGGCCCGTCATTAGTCGTCATACATTTAGAAGATGCATTCTAGGCTCGTCATAAGTCCTAGAGCTAGACACCGAGTTCTAGTTGAGTGCAAACAGGGAAATTGTTCTACTAAAACTAAATTGAAAAACCTAGAAATTAATAAAACGAAAAGCCTATCGGGTTGCAAAAAATCCCGGTCACTATAGTATAGAAAGTTAAGCAACCAGATATCGAACCACGGGACTTGAATAAATAAGCCTAAGTCCTAAGAAAACTGGAAATTCAGGGGGTTGTGAATTGTTTTTGTAATTGAATTGAATAAATACAAGTCAAAGTTTAAGTGAACAATTAATGAAAGTAAATGATGAGTTTGATAAAGTGAGTGGAACTCTGGGTTTGGGTCGTTCTTTACTGGTTAAATCTAGTAGAATCTACAATTCGACTATGAGAAACGGAAAGGCCAATTCTTTCTACTCTCTTCAATGCTAAATCCTAGTTCATTGAAGAGCTCACCTATCAGAACATGTCAACTCTAATCTAGCAGTTGGCAAAACACATATAGGCGGACTACGTGTGAAGAATTATTAGCGTTTGCAGGAAAAACTATCTATCTGACTAATCTTTCCCCAAATCTCCAGGTTAATTCGAACTTCCTATTAATCACCTTATCTGATCCTAATAGGATTCGCAAAACAACTCTATAAATGCGCAAATTTAATAGAGAAGATGAATGATAAACATTAACCTAGAAACAATCCATTACAATCTCATAATCAAATTGCAGAAATCCTAACTAAATTGTATCCATCGTGAACAACCCTACCCCAGAGTTAATCCCTACTAGCCAGACATTACAAAGAAGCAGATAAATGCAGTCAAAGTAGAATTCATCTAAAGGAAGAAAAACCCTCGAATTGAACGATTATCCAAATCAATGGCTGTCGGCGCAAGGTTGAAGATGATGGTCCTGACTCCCTTCGTCGATGCTCCTCCTCGATGATGATAAGTGCTTGATGAATAGGGATGAAGAGGCTGATGCTGATGGTGTGGATGAGTGGAAGGAGCGTTGTTTTCCAACGTGAGAGCGTTGTGATGTAGTGATAGGTAATGAATGATGCCTCTCTTCACTGATTAGGTCACTTAAATAGCGTTTCTTCCTCTTTCTCCCTTCAAAATGCCGAACTTCTGCTGAATTTTAGTCGCGTCCGAACATTGGTCCGACCTTCAATGTTCGGACACATTGCTTTGAGCGCTCCAATTCCAAAAGTCTCGACTTGTGTCCGAACTTCGATGTTCGGACACAAGTTCGGACATGCACCGTAGGTCAGACTTCCGACTTTTCTCATTGTGATTCTCGAACCATGTCCGAACTTCAAAGTTAGGACTGAAGTTCGGACATTTCACCAGGCACAACACACGAACTCTCGGCTTGCGTCCGAGCTTGGAAGTTCGGACACAAGCTCGGACATACCTTCAAAATCCTCTAAATTCATCGTTCTGACTCCAATTCGACCCCCGTTTGTTGCATCATCTCCCTTGTGAGTTAATCTATTGTTTCCTTGGCTTTTATCTGCATTTAACATAGAAAAAGGTATCAAGCCTTAACAAACAACAAACCAAAGGAAAACGTAAGATAAGTGGGGAATATTATCCATGCGCGTATGAAAATTAAGCATTAAAGACCGCTAAAACCATTCATATTCCACACTCATCAAACCTCCTCACACTTAACCTTTGCTTGTCCTCAAGCAAAGCAGGAGTAGGATACCTTAAAATGCCTTAGTACCAAACCTTGGGATTGCACAAAATAAGGAGTTAAGCCACAGCAACCACCCAAGAATCGATCTGCTCTTAACTGCATGTCTCTTAAACAATGAAGCACGCTTTTAAAACAAAAGATTATGGAGAAGTCAGATCACGAAGTCAAAACGTAGAGTAACTCAGAACCTTCCAACCTTTTCTCTTCTCAAACCCGTGGATGACAAGGGGTGTGAAGTTCTGCCATATTCCGCAGAACCTTTCAACACCACGTACTCATGATCTAATTAAAGTAGTTACCACAAACATAAGACTCTAAAGAGCTTCCTCTTTTTTTTTGCATACATATAATTTTTCGCGCAAATAATTAATCCCCCAGACTTTTCTCTCCATCCTTGTAACGGTATTGGGTCTTTTATCCCAGATCAGACGATCTTAGGTAAATGGGTGATGAAGCACCCCAGACATTATCATAATTCCCAAGGTTCCAGGTTAAACCAGTTCTGACTCCATAACCAACTTGTCCAAAGACTTTTAATAGAATTCAGTTAAATTTGAAAATATGAGAACACACAGCTTTGAGCAAATCAATCCTTAAAGTCATTACCGGACTCAACTCCACAACGAAAAGATCCACCCAAGTATTCAGCACCTAGAAGCACTCTAAGGAACTTACCCCCATATAGCCCAAGACCAAACAAAAATTAGTGGGGGATGCAAAATAAATGGCTGACACATTCAGAAAGATCTCCCCCTTCCTCACACTTAATGAGGAGCGATGTCCGCATTGTTCATAAAATTAACACAAGAAAGAGATCGTACTAAATGTGTCAGACTCACAAAGGTGGAAGTGAAGAGTTACAGAATGAACACGTTATAGCACGGGCCGAACATAAACCAAAAAGAAAAAGAAACTGAAAACTCCCCTGATTTCTTTTGTGATGATTGAGGAAGAGGTTCTTCCTCACACTTAGTGTCCTGGTAGGGGAGAATGTTTCCTCACACTTGCTTCCAAGCTAGTGTCCGGCATGGAGTCAGCACGGTAAAGCATACTTGCACACATTCAACAAACAAAACAGAGAAGTATGCTAGAAGCATCGCATTAGTGACAACAGTATTCAGAGTTTAAGATTAGAACAAACTAAAATCAAAATAAATAAAAAGACAACCCAATCGAAATAAAAGAAATAGGTCTAACACAACTGAAAGTAAATCCACAAAGAAGTTCAGATGTGGCTTCTAAACAAAAGTAGCATCAAGCAACAACATAATCAGTGTGGGGGCGGGTAGTACGCCTGCCACTGCTGAAACTGAGCGAGCAGAGCCTCATAGTCGTCCTGAGAGCGGCGCGCCTGCTGCTGAAGAGTCTCGATCTCCGCCTGATAGCGACGATCCATCTCCATGAAGCGGGACTCCAGCTGATCAAACTTATAGCGAGTGACATACTCGCTCCCAGGAGCTGGCAGTGCAAGAAACGCCTCGTCCTCTTCGGCTGTAGCAGTAGGAGCGGGCTCTGACAGACCCTCACCCACCTCTCGTTGGCGCTTCTGTGGTTGCGGGGCAGCCTTCTTCCTCCATTCTCTCCCGTCATACTCGAACCACATCTTCTTCAGGGCGCCCACATCAATAGGGGACCGCGCAGCATGCAGCCCCACAGAAGGAATGGCAACCATCTGCCTCCTAAGTATGTGGCAGATCATGACCGGATAGCCGAGCTTGTGTCGGTCCTTGTGCTCCATAATATACTGCAGATGCAAGAAGATCACCCACGGCAAGTAAGTAACCTCAGCAGCCCCAGCAAACGCCGGATTTAGCACGGCCTGAAGAAGAAGGAAATCTGTGTGGTTCAGGTCCGAGATCTGACGTGGGAGAACGTTCGCAGCCAGTAGTGCGAAGAGGACTCTCTCCTGAGGGCTCTGAAGCAGATCAGCAGGGACGACCTGCTTTGATGGGTCATCCCCTCTGCGTCGTCGTGGCCCCTGAACCATGAGCGGGGTGTAGTGATTGATAGCTGCTGCCTTGAAGTCATGGGGGTTGAGGTGCTGAGGAGGGTCGGGGCGGGATAAGGAAGGTCCAGATAACGAGCAATCTCCATCGTGGAGACCGTCACTCTATCACCGTCTACAATGGATTTGATCTGGCCGTCCTGGTAGATTGCATTCGCATAAAACATGCGCACCACTCGTTCAGAATACTAGCCCCCCATATCCAAAATTTTGCCCCAACCAAATGGGTCCAATAATCCCCTCAGTCCCAGCTGCTGCTCCAGTTCCGGCACCACACACCGCTCAGCAATTATATCCATCTCTTTGGCGAACCACTCTCGTGCTGCGTAGTTTCGAAATTTGTCCTGCTGAGCTCGACGGCTGGAGCTTGCACCGGCCCTCGCAGCCCTCTTACCACGGCCTGTAATTCGGCTCAACATCTGCTCATACAAGGGCAACCAATGTCAAATAAAAGAAGGCAATGAAATAGTTCTAAGTATGCACCGAATTTATCCAAAATTCGACAGAGTCTCCCCTTAAAATTCATCATTCTCCACAACAAAGGTCAATCAATCTTTCAATTGCAATGGTAATCCTCAACAAATAGTGACCAGCAGAGACTTAACTGACAAAAAGGCACAGTATTCCAACACATTTAGTTTAGTCTCATTCACTTTTTACTAGTTCAGCCATGCAAAATAAAACCACACACTCAAATATCTACAATGAAATCACAGTAGTGCAGTTTTAAACATCTCTATCCAGCAACTTACAGCATAGCAGAAAATAAACCCCCTATATGCAAATGAATCTTAGAAATCTCAATAATAATAAGCACATTCTCGACTAGTTATACCTCAGATTCCAAAACTTGTTAAAAACACATTAAACGAGGTAGAAAAGTGGAGAGAATACCTTGCTTGAGTTGAATGAATGTTTAGAAGTAGAAAGAACAGCAAAATCTGCAAGATTTCGACTCAAAATTCCCAAATGTGACAGTTAAGGGTCGAACTGGTTTTGCTCAAAATCGGACTGATTCGAGAATTTTCTGGTTGATTTCGAGTGCTAGGATTGTAGAGGATTCAAAAACAAGAGATTGATACCAAGATTGTAGGATTTGGTGGAAGAATGAGGGAGTTATGAGAGATTGAAGAAGAGGGGAGTTGGGGGCGCCGCGTTCGTCGCGAGGTTGAAGAAGGGTTTGGAAATTTTTAAGTCCGTCCGCGCCCCCTTTAATTCAGAATTTTCGGGGTGTCCGAACTTCATAGTTCGGACATACATACCTGGGTAGCGCTTCGCATCGTGTCCGAATTTCGAAGCTCGGACCGAAGTTTGGACATCTCGTGTTTCCGTTTCGCCAGACTCTCGTGTCGGGTCCGAACTTCGATGTCCGGACCGAAGTTCGGACATATCGTTTTGCACAGCCCTCAAACTCTCGAATCAGGTCCGAACTTCAATGTCCGGACGGAAGTTCGGACAACACCCAAAATGCACCAAATTGTTTCTTTCTGCTCTCAAACCACTGTAAACAAAAGCATTATCCTAAAACAATACTATAAACAACAAAATAACACAGAATTAAAGTACCGAAAAACACTGGGTTGCCTCCTAGTCAGCTGCTCTTCTTTAATGTCTTTAGCTAGACAATTCCTGCTTGATCAATCAGAGCAAGTGTGGTGGGCAGCTCTACAACAGCCTACAGTGAACTCCTTCAACTTTCTCAATTCTTTCCGCATTCGCCAAGAGAACTTCTTTTTCACGTTCGAGCTTGTTTCTTGAGAAATCATCTTTGTTGTAGGATTGGATTCACTCTCCACAAAGAATAGTGCCTGCAAGGGAAAAAGCTTATGATCAGTACCAAGATAGCCTTTTAAGCGAGCACCATTTACCTTAAAGGTTTCACCAGCCTTGTTCTCCAGCTCGTATGCTCCATACGATGTAACTCCCACAACTCTGAAGGGGCCTGTCCAGTGTGATTTTAGCTTCCCAGGAAAGAGACGTAACCTAGAGTTAAAGAGCAGCACTAGATCCCCCACTTTGAAGTCTCTCTTTTGAATCATCCGGTCGTGGATCCTTTTTGTGCGCTCTTTATAGATCCTTGAGCTGTCATACGCCTGGTCTCTTAGTTCCTCCAATTCAGAAAGCTGAAATCGTCTCTTCTCTCCAGCATCACGCAAATCAAAGTTCAGGGCCTTTAAAGCCCAATAAGCTCTGTGCTCTAGCTCAACTGGGAGATGACAAGCCTTCCCGTACACCAGCTTAAAAGGAGACATCCCAATGGGAGTCTTGAATGTAGTTCTATAAGCCCACAGAGCATCGTCAAGCTTGATAGACCAATCCTTCCTGGAGGAGTTGACTGTCTTCTGGAGAATCCATTTTAGCTCTCGGTTACTCACTTCTGCTTGCCCATTAGTTTGGGGATGATAAGGTAAAGCAACCTTATGAGTCACCCCGTACTTAGTCATCAGAGAATCAAAGGCCTTGTTGCAAAAGTGAGAACCTCCGTCACTGATGATAGCTCTTGGCACACCAAATCTGGTAAAGATGTTCTTCTTCAAGAATTTCACCACAGTTCTAGCATCATCAGAAGAGCAGGGGATTGCTTCGACCCATTTGGAAACATAATCTACAGCAACGAGGATGTAGTGGTTTCCGTGAGAAGAAGGAAATGGGCCAGTAAAGTCAATACCCCAGACATCAAACAGTTCAACTTCAAGGATTCCCTTCTGAGGCATCTCATGCCTTCTTGAAGTGTTCCCCATCCTCTGGCAGTTATCACAGTGAGCACAGAAGCGGTGGACATCTTTGTGTAGAGTGGGCCAGTAAAAACCACACTCTAACACCTTAGCAGCTGTCCTAGTAGGACCGTGGTGACCACCTGCCTCTCGGGAATGGCAGAACTCAATCACACTGTTAACCTCTTCATCAGGGAGACATCTTCTGATTAACCATCAGCACACACTCTGAAAGATAGGGGTCCTCCCAAACATAATGACGGGCTTCAGAAAGAAACTTCTTCCTCTGGTTGTAACTTAGATCATGGGGAATCAAACCAGAGGCAAGATAGTTAGCCAGGTCAGCGTACCATGGCTCTTTAACTTTCCCAATTACAAAGACTGTTTCGTCAGGAAAGAATTCATTTATGGGAACCCCGTCATCTGGAGTCTCAAGCCTAGATAAATGATCTGCAACCCCATTCTGCTTCCCTTGCTTATCAACAACTTCCAAGTCGAACTCTTGGAGAAGCAGGATCCATCTTAGGAGTCTAGGCTTAGAATCATTCTTTTGGAATAGGTATTTCAAGGCAGAGTGGTCGGTGTGAGCAATTACCTTACTTCCCAGCAAATAAGGCCTGAACTTGTCAAGAGCGAACACCACAAGTAGCTCCTTTTCAGTGGTGGTGTAGTTCTTTTGAGGCTCCGACAGAGTCTTACTCGCATACGTGATAACCCTCAAAATTTTATCCTTCCTTTGACAGAGTGCAGCACCAACAGCAAAGTCACTAGCATCTGTCATGACCTCAAAAGGAAGGGACCAGTCAGGGGGACCACAATCGGGGCAGAGATGAGTTTACCTTGATAGTTTGAAAGGCCTTCAAGCATTCTTCCGAGAAGTGAAATTTTACATCTTTCTGCAGAAGATCAGACAAGGGCTTCACAATTTTTGAAAAGTCCTGGATGAACCTTCGATAGAACCCTGCGTGACCCAGAAAAGATCTAACTCCTCTGACTGAAGTGGGAGGAGGTAACCCCTCAATGACTTCCACCTTCGCCTTGTCCACCTGAATACCGTCTTTTGAGACCCTGTGACCGAGCACTATACCCTCATGTACCATGAAATGGCACTTCTCCCAATTTAAAACCAGGTGGGTCTCCTCACATCTGCCTAGTATCTGATCCAGCTGATCAAGACACACATCAAAACTCTGGCCATATACCGAGAAGTCGTCCATGAAGACTTCTATGCTTTTCTCAATAAACTCGTTAAAAATCGCCATCATACATCGCTGAAATGTGGCTGGAGCGTTGCAAAGACCAAATGGCATCCTCCTATAAGCAAAAGTGCCATAAGGGCAGGTGAAAGTGGTCTTCTCCTGATCCTCTGGCGCGATGGGAATCTGGAAGTAACCGCTGTACCCATCAAGGAAGCAGTAGTACTCTTGCCCAGCTAGCCGCTCCAACATTTGATCGATAAACGGCAGCGGGAAGTGGTCCTTCCTTGTGGCTTCGTTCAAACGCCGGTAGTCGATGCACATCCTCCAGCCAGTGGTCTGTCTTTGAGGCACCAATTCTCCTTTATCATTGGGTACCGCCACTATTCCTCCTTTCTTGGGAACGACTTGCACAGGGAAACCCAGCGGCTATCAGAGATAGGGTAAATGATGCCTGCATCCAAGAGCTTCAACACCTCAGCCTTCACTACTTCCTTCAGGTTTGGGTTTAATCTCCTTTGGGGCTGCCTCACTGGTTTGATACTATCCTCCATGTAAATTCGATGAGTGCAGAACCCTGGACTAATCCCTTTAATATCTGCCACTGACCACCCCAAAGCTCCCTTGTGCCTTCTTAACACTTCCAGAATGCTTTCCTGCGAAACAGACAAAGAGAAGAAATATAACAGGGCGCTACCCTCTGCCAAGAAAGCATATTTAAGATTTGAAGGGAGAGTTTTTAATTCAAGAGTAGGGGGCTTCTCTACTGAAGGAACAGCCTCTGAGTAGGCCTGTCCAGTGGCTCCACAGGAGGAGCATAAGGGCGAAAATAGGTTCGTCCCTGATTAAGCTGCTGGACAACAGTAGCTACCTCAGTGTTGTCCTTGTCATCCTCAATCGAGTGGCATAACACCTGCTCTAGCAAATCAGAATTCTCAAGCAGGAAAGAAGTGTCATCAGTGTTTTTAGTGACAAACGCATCATACTCATCAGAACAATCGACATCAATAGAAAGCACAGCATGAGAAGATGCATTTGTTCTCATCATCTTAGTGTCAAAACTAAGTTCCTCATTATTAAATTTAAGGGTGATCTTTCCTTTGTCAACATCAATCACAGTTTAGCAGTTCGTAGGAATGGTCGACCCAAAATTAATGGCACTTCAACATCCTCATCCATATCAAGAATACAAAATCAGCAGGGAAGAAGAAGTTACCAACACCTACCACAACATTCTCAACCATACCACGAGGTTTGATTGAGGAACGATCAGCTAATTGCAAATTAAAGTTGATTGGGACAAGCTCACCAGCATGAAGCTTCCTAAACATTGAATAAGGCATCAGATTTATACTCGCTCCAAGGTCGCAGAGTCCGAACCCACAGTCCATATCTCCAATGGTGCAAGGGATGATGGGCTGTCCTGGATCTCCACACTTTGGAGGAAGCTTCTGCTGGATGGCTGCAGAGCACGTCTCTGTCAGCTGAACAATCTCACTTTCCTTGAACTTTCGCTTGTTAGAAATCAAATCCTTCACAAAGCGAGCATAATTAGGCATCTGCTTGATAGCATCAATCAAGGGAATGTTAATAGTAAGCTTCGAAAACACACTCAAAAATTTCCCAAATTGATCATCAAGTTCTTTTTCTTTCAATCTATTAGGGAAAGGAAGTTCCTTAGGAACCACCTTACCCTTGGAGTTTTTAGCAATCAGAATATGAGAAGGGGAAGAAATAGGAGCCTGGGTCTCCTCAACAACTACCTCAGGAGGGGCTGAGGGCCCTGACGGTGCACCAGTGCTAGAAGAAGGACGACCGGTCTCCTCGTCAGCTTGATCCTCAGCCACTTGATTTCTATTCATCAATTGCTTCCCACTTCTTAAGGTAACTGCTGCCACCTCTTCAGAATCTGAACAATCCTCAACTACCACGGTTTCTGAGACCGACACTGCCTTCAACTGTGCTTTTGGATTGGGGTCTGGTTGGGAAGGCAGTGATCCAGACGGTCTCTGCTGTAGAGGAACTGAGTCAACTGACTCATCGTTCCCTGCATCTCCACCATGGCGTTCTCGAGTTTTTGCTGACCAGCTGCCAGATTCTGATTTATTACTGTTTGTTGTTCTTGAGAAGCCATCAGTTTATCCATCATCTCCTTAAGATTAGCATTATTTGAGCTCAGTGATGATTGCTGAGCTTGAGACTGCTGTGGCCTAAACTGATTGTATGGGGCCCTAACAAAACCGGGTGGTCCTCCCAGACTTGCCCTCTGAGGCTGCATCTGCTGTGAGTTGAGGGCGTTATTTGGATTTCCGTACCTCAGGTTTGGATGCTGGTTCTGCATCCAAGGCTGCCTGTTGTACTGGCCAATCGCATGCGCCTCCTCAGTCTGCCTCATCTCAGCAACCATCGGGCAGTCCTCATAATCATGGCTGTCTCTACACTGAGAACAACATACCTTATTTGGACAAGTAGACACCTTCGTGATAGATTGCACCGATGTCTGTCCCATAGTGAGCTGCTCGAGCATCTTCGCCATGTTACCCACTGTGGTACTTAAATGGGCCTGCTCAGCAGCAATTTGCTCCATCATAGGATCTGGAGTCCGTGAAGAAATCTGACCGACTGTGAACACTCTTCCACCATTGCTGCTCCACTGGCGGAGCTCCTCGCAGTAGGACTCCATAGCCGACATAAACTCTTCTCCGCTTTTGGCCAGCAAATTTCCACCCAGTGCAGCTCTGACCTCACCTCTATGCTCATCTCTCAGCCCTTGGAAGAACCCCTGAGCCAAAGATGTCGTGGTCTGACCGTGATGAGGACACTGGCAGAGCAGCTCCTTGAATCTATCCCAAGCTTCGCAGACCGTCTCACTGCCGGACTGTCTGAAGGCGGTCAGGTCAGCGATCATCTGTCTGGTCCGGGAGATGGGGATGTACTTCTCATAAAACCTCTCCGTCATCAGCTCCCAGGTAGTGATGATACCTAGTGGTAGACGGTGGAACCACTTCGACGCTTCCCCTGAGAGACTGTGCTGAAATAGGCACAGCCGAGCATACTCCTCTAGCCCCTGAGACATCCCCAACGAGTCCAGGTGAACTAAGAACCGGTGGACATGGTCGAGCGCATCAGCCGGGTCTGCGCCTGAGAAGGTCCCTACAGGATGATTCCTGACAGCATTTGTTTGATGGCTTGGCTTTAGCTTTTGCCATTCTGCTGTTAACTCTGGTGTGAGATTTTGGTAGAGTTACAGGTCCTCTTCTAGGGGCAGCTGGCGGGCGATTATTCTCCCAATGTGGCTTGCTCATTATTTACTGGTCCGTTGGCAGCCATGGTGAAGGGAAGTGCTCTTCTTGCCCTACGAGCTGTACGGTTGATCTCTGGGTCTAGATTGAATCTTGGTGGGCCTCGAGACCGGGTACCGTGCTGATAAGTCAGGAATTTGTCTAAGTTTACTAGACTAATTCATGCTTAATTTTCTATATTATGACATTAACTTTCCTCTTTAATGCTTTAATTACTCTTCATTGTTATATTTGTCTCCAATGATTGATTTCATATGTTTTCAGGATAAATTACTCAACAAAGTGCTTAAATGAAGATTTTAGAGGTTAGAGCAACATGGGAAGTCAAACCAGAGTCAAATACAGATTTTCATTCATCACTGTTGCACTTTGTAGAGGGTCCGGGTTTGCATCTGGGTTTATAAACCCGGATCCCCTCGTCGCAGAACATTCTGCCTAATTTCAGGCTTGTTCCGGGTTTGAGGAAGGTTTGAACCCGGAACATACCAGGGCGAGACTTTCTGCCTAAATTCATATGTTCCGGGTTTGCATATGGTTTGAAACCCGGAACAATACAGACGGAGAAGCTACTGCCTTAAATTTCATGTGTTCCGGGTTTGCATAAGGGTTTGAAACCCGGAACAATACAGACGGAGCGCGGAGTTTATTTCGTCGTGTAACGGAATTAGTATTATCTTTTAATTCTGTTGGCTGTCGTTTTAGATTAGGTTAGATTAGAGATAAATTAGAAGATAAAATTCTGTTTGTTATAAAAGAAAAGGCCAGCCAACGTGAGAGGGACATCTGGAGCGCACAGAATAATCACGATACAGAGAGAATTAGTTTGAGAGCTTGGAGTCTGGTTTGGAGTTTGGAGCAGAGCACAGAAAGGAGTTCACCACGGAGACTGAACAGAGTTTCTTCTTGTTCTCTATTATTACTAAGCTTATTGTAAACATGTCAATGGCTGAGTAGTTCCCTTAGATTTCGGTTTGCTATGTATCCCTAAATTGACTATTCCTGTTCCTTTGTGATTTAATTTAATTGAGTAAAGTTATTTTCCTTGCTTAATTTCTTTAATCGTTATAATTTGGCCAATTATAAGGATTAGTATTTTGTTAGCTTATATGTGACGACTGCGGCTTTCAATTGAATTCAGGAAAATAACCGGTTAGTTTAGAGACGGTAATTCCTCTAAATAGCTAATTGACTAATAAACTAGATTGTTCTTAAGGCGGTTAGTAAACAGTGGGTTCGTAACGAGAGTTAGAATTCGGTCTTTATTAACTAGTATTTGCTAAGCGGGAGACCGGAGGTAAATTATCTTAGTTCTAGGGTTTTACTCAGAATTATCTTTTAAATCACTTAGGGATAGGAATCACGGATTTAGGGTGCAGTAGTAAACCGGGATCTCTTCTCCAAATCAGTTTCACAACATTTATTTTTCCTGCTTATTATTGTTTCGCATGCCGTTTACAGTTTAATTGTCATCAAATCAAACCCCAATTTCCTGTTTATTTTAATTCGGTTAGTAAAGATTAAACTAGACACATCGCCTCCTCTGGTTCGATACTTAGGGATTACTCTCTATTAAAACTTGCTAGAATTGACCGGTACACTTGCCGTTAGGTTTTATCCCAACAAGTTTTTGGCGCCGTTGCCGGGGAGGCACGGTTATTTAGTTTAGTCTTTATTTTATTTTTTCTTTTATTTTTTTTGTTCGTTTGTCTAATTTATTATTTGTTTTCTCGATTTTGGTTGTTTTCAGTTTTTCTTTTTAATTTTCTTATTGTTTTGTTTAACGTCAGATTTTATTTAGTTTAGTTATTAGGATAGCTTTATTATTTTAGTATTTTATCTTTGTTCTGTTTTGATTTCTGTCTAGATTTTGTTTTAGGTATTCTTTTATCTTTTAGATTTTATTTCTGATTTTATTCCTTTATTTGAATATTCTGTGCTTAGTAGTTAGGAAATTTTATCTGCATATTTTTGTGGGTTAAATTCTTTTATCTTTTTCTGATTTTCTGTTATTTTATTCTAATTACTGCTTCCCTTTTAATTTGCGCTATTATAGTTTCAGTTTACTAACTCTCGGTTTATGGTCAAAACCCGTTCTGCAGGAGAACCAGAGTTCGAGCTCAATCTTGAGATCGAGAGATTCGCAAGAACTTCGAAGAGACTTGAACCTGGATCCACCAGTTGAGGAGAAGGTGCCGACCACCTGTTTGAAGAGGTCCGGAAGTCCACCACCGTGAATATGGCGAACAACGAGAGACAGATGAGGGACTACACCCGTCCAAGTGTTGAAGGGTTGGTGTCGCCAATTGTGATTCCAGCATTGCCAGCAGGAGTGCAGTGGCAGTTCAAGACTCACTATGTGACCATGGTGATGAACGCGCCTCAGTTCAGCGGGACGGTTACTGAAGATCCGAATGTCCATCTCACTACATTCCTGAGATTGGTAGGAGCGTGTTCGACACCAGCTTCGCAGGAGGTGGCCCGGCTCACTCTGTTTCCATTCTCTCTGAGGGATAGAGCCGCTGAGTGGTTGAACTCGTTGACGCCTGACAGTATCACCAGTTGGACCGAGCTGGCTAATGCATTCTTGGCAAAGTACTTCCCACCCTCTCGGATTGACCATGAGAGGAGAGATTACAAACTTCAAACAGTTTGCTGGTGAGTCCTTGTCTGAAGCTTGGGAGCGTTTTAAGGGAATAGTGAGGAAGGTACCACATCACGGTCTAGGTGAAGAGGTTATACTGCAGTCCTTTTACAAGGATTTGGATCCGTCTAGCCGGTTGTTGGTTGATACTTGTGCTGGAGGAAGTTTGATGGAGCTGCCTATTACACGAATTAAGGAGTTGTTAGATACTATCACTACAGCAGCGAATCAGTGGGGAGGTACAAGAGCAGGAGAAGCTGCACCGAAGAAACCAGCTGGGGTTTATGAAGTAGATTCAAACACTTTCTTGGCTGCCAAGATAGAGGCAATGTCGAAGCAGTTTGAGCGTATGTGTGCAGTTATGAATCCACAGTCCAGTGCAGCAGCTCCTGAGGTTTATCCACCGTGCGAGTACTGTGGTAGAGCTTCTAACATGTGCCAGTGTTCTCCACCACAAGAAGAGGCAGCGAACTATGTTGGTAACAGGCCGGGTAATTACTTTGGGAATCAAGGAAATCCGGGTTATCAAGCTCAGCAGCAAAACCGTTACCAAGCTGGTGGTAACAACAATTACAATCAGAGGCCTCAGCAGCAGTACAACCCT
Source organism: Limonium bicolor (assembly GCA_023374045.1). NCBI lineage: Eukaryota > Viridiplantae > Streptophyta > Magnoliopsida > Caryophyllales > Plumbaginaceae > Limonium > Limonium bicolor. The sequence goes on along the minus strand of CM041781.1, from coordinate 271,635,962 downwards.
TCCTATCAGAAACAGCCACTGCAGAATCAGCAAGCACAGAATTCAGGTGCTGGAGCGTCTTCTAGTATGGATGAAGTTCTGGCCAGGATGAATGATTTCATCTCGGTTAGCGCGAAGAAGTTCAATGAGCTGGAAGTTTTCAATCAGGAGCAAAGAACTTTCAACGCTGATCAAAGGACATTCAATAGAAACATCGAGACTCAGCTGTCTCAGATATCTCAGCAGCTAGCTCACCGTCCTTCGGGTTCCTTGCCTAGTCAGTCAGAGCAGAATCCGAGAGAGCATGCCAAAGCTGTTTTTGTTGTGGAAGACGATGCTCCACTTGTTGCTGTCATTCAGCCTGTTCGAGAAGAGGTTGAGGACTCTAGTAAAGCTTTTAAAACACCCAAGGAGAAGGAGTCTCCTGAAACTCGACCTTCTTACTCTTCTGTCTCTAATAGTAAATTTGAAGAACCTATTCCTTTTCCTGACAGGTTAAAGAAAAGGGACCTCGATGAACAGCTTGGAAAATTTCTTACATTTTTAAGAAATCAACTAAGGATATGCCTTTTTCTGAAGTGCTTAAGTTTATGCCAAATTATGCTAAGCTAGTAGATGATATCTTGGCTAAAAAATCTTCTTTGCAGGAAAAGGAAACGGTGAAGAAGGTAACTACTAGGGACGGTAAAGGTAAAACTAATGAGCTTGAGGTGGTGAATATAGAGGAACCGGTGCTAGAGAATGAGCGTAATTGCAAAACCACCCAATCTCCTCCACCTACACCACCTGCAGTCGATGTTTCTCCAGTTCCCTTCCCAAGCAGAACCAAGCGTTTCAAGGAGGATAGTGAGTTTGATAAGTTTCTTACTTTACTTCGTCAACTATCTGTTGATATTCCTTTTGTTGAATTAGTTGCGAAGGTGCCTAACTATGCCAAGTATTTAAGGAAGCTTTTATCTAACAAGGAAAAGTTAGTTGAGACAGGGACTATTCAGCTTACAGGAACTTGTTCAGCGATTATACAAAAGCGTCAACCAGAAAAGTGCAAAGATCCTGGAAGTTTCACAATTCCTTGCAGAGTAGGAGACATTGATTTTGACCACTGTCTTGCTGATTTGGGAGCGTCAATCAGTCTCATGCCATACACTATTTTTGAAAAGCTTGGGATTGGGGACTTACAGCCTACACGAATGACGCTTCAGCTAGCAGATCGCTCAATGGTTTATCCTTGTGGAATCGCTAAGGATGTGATGGTTAAGGTGGAGCACCTGTACTTCCCTTGCGATTTTGTTGTACTCGACATGGCGGCAGATCCAACAGTTCCTCTCATCCTTGGAAGACCCTTCCTAGCAACAGCCGATGCTCGAATCGAAGTTGCTCACGGTACGATCACTTTGAATGCAGAAGGTGAGCAACTACTGTTTTATGCTGGTAGATCTTCAAAACAAGTTTTGGAAGCATCTCGAACTTCTTGTCGCTGGGACCCTAAGACAGCCCAATCATCTGAAGCCTCTTGAGAGAATGAGGCACGGTCTAGCCAAAGACCGAAAAGACGGGCGGCTGGCTGGGAGACAACCCAGTTTTGTGAGTTTTATTATTTTCATTTTTTGTTTATTCCTCTTAAGTTTTAATTGTTTTTGATTCTTTATTTTTGGGGCTAACATGCGTGTTAGACATGTTTTGTTTAGTTTTACTTGGTTTTAAAGGTGAATTCATGAGTTTGGAGGTACATCTGTCATCTATGTGAGTTGCTGGCCATTTTTAAGGGCTGTCCGGGTTTGGAGCTGGGTTTACAAACCCGGACCTATAGCTGGGCAAAGCTTCTGGTTTGATTTGGAGGTGGTCCGGGTTTGAGGACAGGTTTGAAACCCGGACCTCATGCGCGGCTCCGCTACTGTCTACATTTTCAGGTTGTCCGGGTTTGAAGATGGGTTTGAAACCCAGACCACACAGGCGCGTAACTCCCTGGCGTGATTTTACTGTCATCCGGGTTTGGGTTCCAGTTTGCAACCCGGACCCAACTTCCCGCATCACCTAAACCCGCAACCCCAACCCCACGCACGCCGCTCCAAACCCCGACCTCGCCTGTGTTATTTTTCGCCATTGCTCCAGACCCAAGGAAAGTCTGTCAAATTTTCTGCAGAATTCAGCACCCCGCTGTTTAACATAAGTGTGAGGACGTTGTCCTCACCATACTCCAGGGGCGTGATTTTCTAACTTCTTCTATTTTTCAAACGTTGTTTTTCTGCAAATATTTTGTTTTCCTTCCGTCTTACTCATTTTCATGAAGCAATGAGGGCATTGCTAAGTTTAAGTGTGAGGAAGGGGAATTGCACATGCTCATATTCATGCTCAGTTACATTCGAATGTGCTAATTTTGACCAATTTCCTTTTGAGACTATCATTCTATTTTCACAATGTTTTTGTTGGCCCTCACAAAAATTTTTGGTTACATAACATACCTGAGTCTTATTCAGTGGTTGGACAAGTTGGTGTGGAACACCGCACAAGTAGCACTAGTTCTTGTGAGATCGAAGCTGGAAAATAGTTGTGGGAATTCTGGTTGCACTGCTTGTATGTACAGTTTTGATTAATGCTTGTCTGTTTCTTCTCTAAAAAGTTAAGCCTATTAGTATAACTATTTGATTTTGATTTCACTTGGGGACTTTGGGAATGATTATTGAATGAAAGGAAGGAAGGACAAAGGCAAGGTACTCCTCTAATCGAACTTTTAACCCAGAAAACAGGCCTCGCCCATTTGGTAATTAAGTCCTCGGGGTGCATCATCACCCATCTACCTAAGGTCATCTGATCTGGGATAGAAGACCCAACACCGCTACATGAATGGAGAGAAAAGTCTGAGGGATATAAAAGAGAAAGTTAATGCTTGTTTAGAAAGTTGAAGAAATTTGCTAATTTCAAATGCAAAGTGCAAAATCTTTCTTGATTATGAGTACGTGGTGATGAAAGGTAATATGGAATAAGATATTACTTCTCACCCCTTGTCGTCCATGGATTGTGGAAAGTTAATTGGAAAGTAGTCCCTGAGTGAAATTGGAGTCAGTGGTTTTACTATGTGCCTTAAGCTCTTGCAAAATACTTCTCAATTCACTGTTTATGAAAACCTGCAAGTGTGGATCATTGTTCTATATGACTGTTTTTCATTATTAGATCTCCTTGTGCACAGTTCTTAACTGACGACTCCCTTCTGTAAGATTTTAGTATGTTTCTATTTGCTTGAGGGCAAGCAAAGATTAAGTGTGAGGAAGTTGATAAGTCAGGAATTTGTCTAAGTTTACTAGACTAATTCATGCTTAATTTTCTATATTATGACATTAACTTTCCTCTTTAATGCTTTAATTACTCTTCATTGTTATATTTGTCTCCAATGATTGATTTCATATGTTTTCAGGATAAATTACTCAACAAAGTGCTTAAATGAAGATTTTAGAGGTTAGAGCAACATGGGAAGTCAAACCAGAGTCAAATACAGATTTTCATTCATCACTGTTGCACTTTGTAGAGGGTCCGGGTTTGCATCTGGGTTTATAAACCCGGATCCCCTCGTCGCAGAACATTCTGCCTAATTTCAGTCTTGTTCCGGGTTTGAGGAAGAGTTTGGAACCCGGAACATACCAGGGCGAGACTTTCTGCCTAAATTTTCATATGTTCCGGGTTTGCATATGAGTTTGAAACCCGGAACAATACAGACGGAGAAGCTACTGCCTTAAATTTCATGTGTTCCGGGTTTGCATAAGGGTTTGAAACCCGGAACAATACAGACGGAGCGCGGAGATTTTATTTCGTCGTGTAACGGAATTAGTATTTATCTTTTAATTTCTGTTGGCTGTCGTTTTAGATTAGGTTAGATTAGAGATAAATTAGAAGATAAAATTCTGTTTGTTATAAAAGAAAAGGCCAGCCAACGTGAGAGGGGACATCTGGAGCGCACAGAATAATCACGATACAGAGAGAATTAGTTTGAGAGCTTGGAGTCTGGTTTGGAGTTTGGAGCAGAGCACAGAAAGGAGTTCACCACGGAGACTGAACAGAGTTTCTTCTTAGTCTCTATTATTACTAAGCTTATTGTAAACATGTCAATGGCTGAGTAGTTCCCTTAGATTTCGGTTTGCTATGTATCCCTAAATTGACTATTCCTGTTCCTTTGTGATTTAATTTAATTGAGTAAAGTTATTTTCCTTGCTTAATTTCTTTAATCGTTATAATTTGGCCAATTATAAGGATTAGTATTTTGTTAGCTTATATGTGACGACTGCGGCTTTCAATTGAATTCAGGAAAATAACCGGTTAGTTTAGAGACGGTAATTCCTCTAAATAGCTAATTGACTAATAAACTAGATTGTTCTTAAGGCGGTTAGTAAACAGTGGGTTCGTAACGAGAGTTAGAATTCGGTCTTTATTAACTAGTATTTGCTAAGCGGGAGACCGGAGGTAAAATATCTTAGTTCTAGGGTTTACTCAGAATTATCTTTTAAATCACTTAGGGATAGGAATCACGGATTTAGGGTGCAGTAGTAAACCGGGATCTTCTTCTCCAAATCAATTTCACAACATTTATTTTTCCTGCTTATTATTGTTTCGCATGCCGTTTACAGTGTTAATTGTCATCAAATCAAACCCCAATTTCCTGTTTTATTTTAATTCGGTTAGTAAAGATTAAACTAGACACATCGCCTCCTCTGGTTCGATACTTAGGGATTACTCTCTATTAAAACTTGCTAGAATTGACCGGTACACTTGCCGTTAGGTTTTATCCCAACACGTGCATTCACCAAACACCTGCACAGTTACACAAATAAAACACGAAGTTTTTAAGTTAGTGGCTGTATGAACAGAACCGAACACGGCAAATTAAGAAAAATTGCGTATAAACAACTACGAAAATGCTGAATGTAAAATAAATTCAATCAAACCTATTCTGAAAATCAAAACAAAACTAGCAAACGCAGATTTAATACTATAATCTAATTAAAACAAAGAGAAAATAAATAGCGCAAATAAAATAAAGTAAAAACAATTGACAACCAAGGCAAAGGACTTGACAAAGTCAAGTCCCCGGCAACGGCGCCATTTTGCAAACAGGGAAATTGTTCTACTAAAACTAAATTGAAAAACCTAGAAATTAATAAAACGAAAAGCCTGTCGGGTTGCAAAAAATCCCGGTCACTATAGTATAGAAAGTTAAGCAACCAGATATCGAACCACGGGACTTGAATAAATAAGCCTAAGTCCTAAGAAAACTGGAAATTCAGGGGGTTGTGAATTGTTTTTGTAATTGAATTGAATAAATGCAAGTCAAAGTTTAAGTGAACAATTAATGAAAGTAAATGATGAGTTTGATAAAGTGAGTGGAACTCCGGGTTTGGGTCGTTCTTTACTGGTTAAATCTAGTAGAATCTACAATTCGACTATGAGAAACGGAAAGGCCAATTCTTTCTACTCTCTTCAATGCTAAATCCTAGTTCATTGAAGAGCTCACCTATCAGAACATGTCAACTCTAATATAGCAGTTGGCAAAACACATATAGGTGGACTACGTGCGAAGAATTATTAGCGTTTGCAGGAAAAACTATCTATCCGACTAATCTTTCCCCAAATCTCCAGGTTAATTCGAACTTCCTATTAATCACCTTATCTGATCCTAATAGGATTCGCAAAACAACTCTATAAATGCACAAATTTAATAGAGAAGATGAATGATAAAACATTAACCTAGAAACAATCCATTACAATCTCATAATCAAATTGCAGAAATCCTAACTAAATTGTATCCATCGTGAACAACCCTACCCCAGAGTTAATCCCTACTAGCCAGACATTACAAAGAAGCAGATAAATGCAGTCAAAGTAGAATTCATCTAAAGGAAGAAAAACCCTCGAATTGAATGATTATCCAGAATCAATGGCTGCCGGCGCAAGGTTGAAGATGATGGTCTGACTCCCTTCTGTCGATGCTCCTCCTCGATGATGATAATGTGCTTGATGAATGGGGATGAAGGTGAGGCTGATGCTGATGGTGTGGATGAGTGGAAGGAGCATTGTTTTCCAGCGTGAGAGCGTTGTGATGTAGTGATAGGTAATGAATGATGCCTCTCTTCACTGATTAGGTCACTTAAATAGCATTTCTTCCTCTTTCTCCCTTCAAAACGCCGAACTTCTGCTGATTTTTAGTCGCGTCCGAACATTGGTCCGACCTTCAATGTTCAGACACATTGCTTTGAGCGCTCCAATTCCAAAAGTCTCGACTTGTGTCCGAACTTCGATGTTCGGACACAAGTTCGGACATGCACCGTAGGTCAGACTTCCGACTTTTCTCATTGTGATTCTCGAACCATGTCTGAACTTCGAAGTTAGGACTGAAGTTCGGACATTTCACCAGGCACAACACATGAACTCTCGGCTTGCGTCCGTGCTTGGAAGTTCGGACACAAGCTCGGACATACCTTCAAAATCCTCTAAATTCATCGTTCTGACTCCAATTCGACCCCCGTTTGTTGCATCATCTCCCGTGTGAGTTAATCTATTGTTTCCTTGGCTTTTCCCTGCATTTAACATAGAAAAAGGTATCAAGCCTTAACAAACAACAAACCAAAGGAAAACGTAAGATAAGTGGGGAATATTATCCATGCGTGTATGGAAATTAAGCATTAAAGACCGCTAAAACCATTCATATTCCACACTCATCATTGAGGCCCATCATTAGTCCTCATGCATAACCAATATACCGATTGTATTCTAGGCCTGTCATTAGTCCTAGAGCTAGACACTGAGATCTAGTTGAGGCCCGTCATTAGTCCTCATACATTTCGAAGATGCATTCTAGGCCCGTCATTAGTCCTAGAGCTAGACACCGAGTTCTAGTTGAGACCCGTCATTAGTCCTCATGCATAGGTTGATTGATCGTATTCTAGGCCCGTCATTAGTCCTAGAGCTAGACACCAAGTTCTAGTTGAGGCCCGTCATTAGTCCTCATTCCATCAATCACCACAATCTGGGGCCCGTCACAAGTCCCCGTGCACCCACACCCATAAGAACAAATCATAAACCGCATTGAGAATTTTTGGCTCCCCGTCAACCTTGATCCAATTCGGCAAGGGCTTGCAAAATTGAATCAAGGGGAGCCATCTGTAGACACCAAAAATTCTCACCCCATAAAGCAAATTCCGAAATAAGAAAGAAATTGTGTGAGAGGAGGGGTAGCCCCTTTCTTTTTTCAAAACATATTGGCGTGTGTGCCGAAACGAAACATCGTTTTATAATCTTTTTCCAAGCATTTCATAAAAACACGATTTTACGAAAATGAATTTCCAAATGACAATCCGGTTTTAAACCCATCCCTTTTGTCTCATTGTCTATTTGCTTACCTATCAGTTTTCTTTTGTTATTTCTTTATCCTATTTATTGTCGCTTTAATCGTCTTTTAGGATTTATTTTTATTATGTTGTAGTATCATTTCTATCATTTTATGCCCATTATTATTTTTGTCTGTATACCTCATTTGTTATTCAATTGATTAAGCTTCCTCTTATCTTATTTTATTCTATTACTTGTTTATCCAATCTTATCTTTCGCTATTCGTACATATCTAACTCGGTTTCTATTTTTGTTACATTCACTTGTATTTTATCACCACTATATTAGTACTATTTCATTATTACATGTACTTATCATTCTTTTATTCTATTTATTTAATACTTTATTCTGGTTTCATATTCTTTAATATATGTTCCACTATTTCATGATTCTTCAAGAATAAATTAATTCTTTTTATTTAGTTTGAACTAGAGCTTTGGAATTTTTTCTTGCATTTTAATATTGAGTTTTAGGGTTAGCGCAACTAGTTAGTGTGATAGTTGTAACACCCCTACCGCTAATACCGTCATTACCGTCCAAACTCCTCATACTTCCATACTCACGCAGCGGATACATTCTTACACAACGGTGGGTGATACAATGCCGTTAGTCATCCACGTGACTAACAAGGCCTACTACTACATACAACATCGGTCTGATGGACCGGAATATCCGAGTACTACACAATTACAAAACATACTTCAATTACCTACAAGTACTACAATGCTCCATTTCATACAATGCTCCATAATACAATACAATACAGTACACCGAGTTTACTAAGATCCAAATCCGATACAATACCTCTTTCAATTTCATACGTACTCATTAAGAGTCTACCATCTACCCATTCCTCACAAGCTACTTACTTTCTAAGTACAAAGGTGTACCCCTTTGTACACTTCTATATTCAAGGCTACAAGCCTTATACAATTCTTTACTATCTACAATTCACTCCTAGCTATCTAGGCATACCCGCCGGTCTCTTACCATGACCTTAGCCGCTTCGGTACTTGTACAATAAAAACATTGCCCCTAGGGGCTCAGCTTACGCTGCATATGACTTCCGCATACCCCGCGTACTAGCGAGGGTACGCCAACCACTTGGTCAAATACATGCAGTTCATTTTACAAATACATACATACATACATGCTTCCATTCATACTACTAAAATACTTCACAAGGATACATACACACACTTCATTACATACAAGGAAGACAATACAAGTCAACCATACATACTTACCTTTACCGATATACGCATACACTATACATACACAATACTTGTAGCTCCTTTTTATCCACCCGGGTTAATCAGGTGGAGATTACTCTTTTACTTAGGGTCAATGACTTACACCAGCCAAGACCATTACTCATACATACTTTACTTACTTACTTACTCAAGTCAAGTCGTAGTGACCTCCGGGCAGGGACTACACCGTCCCACCACCGGGCTTTACTGTGGCTCACCAATCTAGGATGCTACCCATTTAAGGGGTTTGGTCCATAGAAAGGATTCAGGCCAGGAATCGGATCCAACCTCTTGTGTCTCCTCATCCTCACGCGTGGCCGAAACTATATCGGGCTTCTACTCATTCCAATTTACTCAATACTTACGTTAGGAGTTAGGTAGTTAGGAATTAGTAGAAGTCAACACATCCAACCACACAATGATACACTACACACATACACTTCCATACCAAAGTACTATACATTACACAAATACACTACAAGGTACATATACATTTCATTCTCATCCATTCATTTCATGAATTATACAAACTAAATGTTCAAGGCAATATAACAAGAACAAATATAATACAAGCACAAGTAAGTGCATTAAAGTCCGATTCATGCATTCATCTTATTTAGGTGATCAAATAAGCACACAAATCGGGGTAAGCAGGTTAGGATACAGAGCATGAAGAAATCATACCGTTCACCGTCGTATCCGAACTCCGACTTCCTTCGGGATTCAACTATCCAAGTCCTATACATACATAGGGTTGTATGGTCAATAGTCTATTATTGATCCAACTTATCCTTACTTTACTACTTCCCTTACATACTTACTAGTTCTTTACCTACCATACTTGATTATAAAAAATCATTATGTTCTTATTACTTCTCAAACTTGTTTTCTTACTCATATAATTACTTTCTTAACATTATTGTTCCATTAATGGTGTATTACTAAAACCCCATATATGTGCACATATCTATATATATATATATACATACATATGATTACTATATTGTTTTTTTTTGTAAGTTAGGGCCGACCGACCCACCGACCGACCCAACCCCTTGGGTCAGTCCATTCCAGTAAGTTTTCCGTCCTCTAGACTTACCCGACCGACCCGACCGACCCATAATCCTCTGGGTCGGTCGAAGTCAGAAACTTCAACCTCAGAAAAAATTTCCCGACCGACCCGACCGACCCACGGCCCTCTGGGTCGGTCCATTTCAGAAGTTTCATTTCAGTTGTTTATGCTCCGACCGACCCAGGACCGATCCAACCTACTGGGTCGGTCGGTAGCAGAACTTGCCTACAGAATTTGTTTTCACTTCTTTTTCTTACTCATTTCTTCCCCAATCTTCCTACATACATCCTAACATGTATTAACATTACTTAGGCCCTCTAAATTGCCTTAGTTCATCCACCAATTTCCTTACTCATTTTGAAATCCACATACATAATTTCTCCTCACTTCCTTTCAACACTTACAACAGTTTTCATTTCTCTAATGCTACAGATTTTGTTTTCCCTCTTGTGCTACAGATTTTCACCTTAACTTCTATCCTCCAATACTACCTCAACTAATGCTACTCCTAGCATTCCAAATGCATTATCTTACCACTCTAGTTCTCCTCATCACCTAAATCCTTTTCAAATCCGTTTTCAACATGATTAATCACTCATAACAACTACCAAAACACACCTAGTTATAGTCTAGGTTATTCCCTCTCCTTACACATCTAAGTCCTCCAATTTCCATACAAATTTGGGCAGAGGTTCCCCTATGTTTTAACATTGCCCACATACGGTTTCAGCTCACACATTCATTTCAATTCCCATATCAATCCACACATCATTTTACACACTACAACACACAATTTCCCTGCACATATACATACATTACCCATTGTTCTCCCAAGCTTTTAAACCTCATTTAAAAACTTAAAAATTGTTACATTACCTTTCCTCATTATACTACAACACACCTACTACGCAAACCAATTACATTACTCATTTCAAATGCTTAAAAACTGTTACATTACACAATATAAAACTAGTTCAAGGTAAGCACAATTACCTTGTCTTGCTAGTTTTTCTTTCTTTCTTTCCTTCTCTTCTTTTCCTCTTCCTTTCTTCCTTGTTCTCGGTTTTGTTTAAGAAATGGGCAATGCTACAGCAACCCATACATACCAATACTAGTTTAGCACATTAACCTTAACTAACCCTAGAATTTATAAGTTTTTAGAGTTTGGGAAAGGCATTACCTTCAACCAATGAGTGAGGTCCTTGGTTAGCAAGAGAGTAAGATCCTAGCCCAATGGAGAAGCCAAAATCGGCTGGAGCATAAGGAATAAGGAGTTTAAAGTCTGGAAATTTTCGTTTTGCCAACAAGGGGCTAGAAGAAGGTGGAGTTTCAAGACTATTTTTACCTCAAAATAATAAGGAGATGAAGGTGCTTCCAATGGTGGTCTTCAAGCTCTAAATGCAGCACACCAATGGAGATGAAAATGGGTGTTTTCGATTTTTGAAAGGAGGAAGGTGTTCTCCTTGATGAGAGGATTTCAATGGTACTAATTTTGTAATTTTTAGAGAAGGATTGAGTGTTGAACAAGAGGAGAGAAGTGGAGAGTTGTGTGAGGTTTCTCCAACTCTCCATTGCTGTCGCCCAAGGAGGAAGAAGAGAAATGGAGAGGGAGGGGGAAACCGTGAGAGAGAGGTGAGAATAGAAGAGAGAGAGAGTGATTTTTGCTTTTTACTTATTTTCTTGTCTTTTAGCAAGTAAGAGGAGAATTAAGAAAGTGAGAGAGAGGGGGCAAATCGGCCACCCACACACACCCACAGATTTTTGCTTTTTATTTGCAAAAGTGGACACACTAGTTTTATTTTATTACACTCTCACCCCACAACTTCCCAGTTGTTACAGTTTTTACTAACCGGAACCCGTTTTCCGGAATATTCCCGTTTAATTAATTTTATTGGTTCTCAACCTTCATTAATGTTTATTAATGACTATTTGGTTGACCAAAATTATTACGAGTCTACTTAACCCGCTTAAAGTCGCATTTTCCCGGTTTCCTCGAAAAACGCGCTTTAAGGTTCAGTTATGCTTTTAATCCATTTTAAGGATCCGTTTCCTTCGGGAGTTGTTCCCTTACGTTATTTAGGCCTTATTAAGCCTTAGGATTCCACATAATACTCTAACCAAGGTCTCGTACCTCCTATGGTTATTTAACACTTATTTAGCGTTTTTCGCTTTTTAAGCGTTTCTTCATTTCTTTTGGATTTATTTTTCCTTACCAATATTACTTAGGCGTTGTTAGGCCCTTAAATACGTATTAGAATAATCTTAATCACTATTTTTAAGTTCAGGGTATTTCAATAGTGGTTAATATTCTTGTTTAATTACTGGTCAAACTAGACCATTAGAATCTGGTCAACCCTGAGCCCACTATCATGCGGTCCATTTTCTCTGGTCCACTCGGGCCCAACCCAAATGAAGAAGCAAAAGAAGACCCTAATGATCTCTATAAAACAACAGTAAAAGAAACCCTACAGTGGGGGATTGATTCCCGTTTTTTACAGTAGCCGCCCCGACATTCTTCCTTCTTGTCGATATCTTCTGCTCCATCCAGCTCCATCTTCGTCGTTCTTCTTTATTAAAAAAAAAGAGAACTGAGAACCCTAACCAGAGGATTCTCCTCAGTAACACCAGTCATCTCCTTCTCATATCCTCTTATCTCGATCAATGTTTTCTTCCATCTCTAGAAATCAAAGACCTAGTCCACCCCCTATTCCTCATCGCCACCTTCGTCTAAAAAAAAAACGATGAAACCTTGGCTCGCCATACCCACTTCACTCTCTCTCGATCATCTTCAGAAACCCAGAAGAAACTCCAGCTTTTGCAACAATGGTGCCTCTGTTCACTACTCGAGGATTTCTCTCAGTTTCCCTTTGAAAAGAACGTGATTTTGGGTCAAGCAATTGTCGCATACACCTTGCCCATGTCCGGCTCAAATCTTGCTGGAAATCCCTCATCTCCCACCCCGCTTGTTCATTCTATCTGAGAAGAAGACACGCTACAATTCTCTGTCATTCACAATTTTCCTCATCCGACCTGCCAACTCTCCAAGCCAAAAACAGAAACCAAACATTGAACCCTATCCCTTTTTCTTTCTCATTTGAAGTCGACTGAAACCCATCCCTAAATGAGCTCACGTTCGACATGGAATTCCCCTTCCCCGCCAACTTCTTTTCCTCTTTTATATTCAATCCTAGATTTTCACCCACCTCCATTGTTACCGAATCTTAGCCTTCTCTTCGAATCTGGTCATGTTATACCCAAAATTTCAACCCCCTGGAATAGAGTCTCTACTAATAGGCTGGTAGAGAGGGTTCCCAGTTTGATCGACACATTTCAGAGTACTAGGGACAGCTTAGTCATCTCCAGGGGCGTTCTCGTAACTTTTTAAGGCTCCTAAGCTCCTTATAAGCTTTCTCTCTCCTCCAAATAAGGGTCAAATCAATTCAAAATGCTTTGAAATTTTAACCCATGATAGAGGATGACATTTGAAGCATAATGGAATTGGAATTTTGATTTTTCGAATTTCCAATAATTTTCTAGCAATTTCTGATTGAATCTGACGAGAAATTGAATTTAAAAATATTCCAATATCCAAAAAATTTGATTCCACTTTAGAAAAATCAGAAATATCATCCTTTACCCACGTGTAAAATTTCATAATCAAATTCATTTTGGAAGCCTTTGAGCTAAAACGTCGGTAAATCTCGGTTTTTACCGGATTTTTCTATCTTTAAGGAGGCCTATATAAGGAACCTTATCCCATGATCAAATGAGAACCTCAAGAACCCTAGACTCTCAAAGAAGGCAGCTGCCTCATTCTCTTCACGTTTTTACACATCCAAGCAATCACAACAAAAACCCCCCGAAATCACCATCTAAACACATTTTTCAACTCCCAACACATCAACAATCATCAAACATCAACCAAACCACCTCCAAAACATGAAGAACACCTTCAACAATCAACAACCAGAAGCTCGGGTCGAACTCAATCCGGAACCGGCACCATTGGAGCCTCCAAAGAATCCCGACGTGAAGAATCCTCTTGAATTCGAAGGTAAAACAGGTTACAATTCTACTTTTCTAACTCTCCACGACCTTATTAACTCTCTGTCAAATTTTGGGTTCAAACTAACCTTTTTACGCTTCTGTATTGATAATTTCTTTTGTTTCTGCCTTGTTACTTGTTCGTCAAGTTTCGTGCATAATTCGGCTTCAAATTGCGGTCTTTCAATTACTAACTTCTTGTATGCCTTTCAGGCTACACGTGCATAAATTTTGAGCCGAAAACACCTTCGGGAACCACCATAAAACCCCTGTCCGTGGGTGGTCCGGGACCTCGGACCTATGGTCCGGGGCCACGGACGGGTTGTCCGTGGCCACGGACACCCACGGACGGCGGCGGGATTTTAAATTTTTAAAAATTTAGGTTTTGCTAAACTATGTCCGGGCCTACGGACATCCTGTCCGTGGCCCCGGACTTTTCAAATTTTGGTTTTCTGTTTAATTCAACTTTTATTTTCACATAGGTTAACTAGGGTCCGTGGTTACGGACATTAGGTCTGTTGCTACGGACGGAAACAAATTTTGAGCTAATTCTGCCTCTGAAACCCTAGTTTAGGTAATTTCAACTTTCAATTTAATTTTCTGTCAAAAAATGCTAAAAAATAAAAAAACAGAAGCGTGCACTTAGGTTAAAAACGACTTTGTAGTAAGCCGTAAATAAACCAAGTAGAGGAAAAACGACCTAGGAAGGGTAATGAAAGTAATTTGAACCCTAAACAAGTCGAATACCAAGCCCCCGAACCCGAACTCTCCTTTCCTAATTTGATCTAGGTTAAAATTAGGTGGCGACTCATAATAGGTTCCAGTGAGCTAGCTTAGGTTTTAATAATTACTGTTATATGACATGGTTATTAATCTTAGGTTATAAGTGGACCTAAAACCCGGTTAGATCCTAATCAGCTTTAATCAACATAGGATAGGGTTTAAAGTCGAGGCTCACAGGTCATTTCATTCTAGTTTGCCTAGTTGATTTCATAAACTAACTGTTGTTTGCTTTCTGTGTTTGCGTGTCAAAATTACTTTGCAACAAGTCTCTAGCTCCCTTTCGAAAACCAGTGTTACCCGGGACTGAGCTTTCTCGTTCGCACGCTCTAAGCTCAAAACACAGTGACGTGGGGTTTCTGTTGGTTTTTACCCCTTCCATGCTCTGTTCTTGAGAACTTCAGAATCGCTCAACCTGGAGGAGGGATTCACTCGCCACCAAACGGCCTCGGCAAATTTCTTTCCATCTTGTGAGAGCAACATCGAGATATTTGCTACCCTGAGATCAGACTCAAGATTACAAATCCGGTTTTGCTGCCCTCATCTCTTTTCTCTTCACATGACCTATAGTCTATTTGGGAAACTAATTCTTCAGTTGTTGAGGTTTAATTCTCTGCATTTCACTCAACATTATCTCTTCTCCTTTTGTTAAATTTGACTGAGGTACATACCACGATTGATGAGACTTGAGCTGGATTTCGCTTGCTGACCAGGCTCTTGGATTGGAATTTAGAATCTGTTCTGAAACTCGGTTGCTCAACCATAGCTTCATGACATGCGGTTGTTTTCTGTCATTTAAACTGGCGACCTTTGCAATTTAGATCTGTTTCATGAATTAGGAAGATATTTGTGATCTGGTTGTAAAAGGCAATTCTCGTATGTTTTGTCTTGTTGTGTATTGATTTTATTTACTGTAATATGCGCCGCTGTTGGATAGTATTGGACATTTTGGTGGCTTAACTGAGGTAAGCATGCGATTTGTTGGGCTTCAAGCTGAGGCTTATACTTGGTTGGCATGGGACCGAGTTTGGTCGTGGATTGGACTCGACTGAGCCTTGATTGATTTTGGACATTACTTATGCAGTGGGCTTTAATAAAGTTCTTCACAGGTTTAAACACCCTTTTGGTTAGCCTTTCTTATTTTTTGATATTAAGAATGACGATTGACTACCCTCCATGCCTTGATAACTTGGAATTGAAATTTCATTGTTTTAATTTATATATGTTTGTCCTTACGACTCTATTTCGATGTCATTCTTGATTTATTTTGTAGATATTGTATGATAACGTTGAATATAGTGTTGCACTAATTGTTGGGACAATTTTGGTCCTAGGTCCTCTTTGGGCCTTGATCTATCTTTAGGCATGTTGGGCCGACACATTTAACCCTAGAGAGCCCCATAGGCTACCCAAATATGGCTTAGGCCTATAATTTTCTGTGGGCCACTTTAGAAAAGCCCTAGGACTACTCATAGATGTTACCCACATTAAGGTCGTAGTACCTGTTTGTGGGTAATATCTTTCCAAAAGAGGGAAATCTTTCCAAATCACCCTTTAATTTTCAGATTAAAATCTACAATCAATGGTCCAAACAAAAAATCAAGTTCTATTGTATTAAACCATAATCCAATCCTGTAGTTTCAGTCTAAGATTAGGGCCCAAACCAAAGCAAAGGTCCGTTTCTGATCTATTTCTAAAGCCCAAATCGTGGCCCATTCCCAAATCAAAACCCAAGCCAAATCTGGGCCCATTTCAAAACAAAGCCCAAGTCCACAAAATTGGTCCAAAGTTCATAGACCCATATCTAAAAACCGGCCCATGACCCACAATCAAACGCACAAAGCCGGCCCAGAGACCACCTCCAAGCCCAATTTGGGCCTAAACCCATTTCAGACCCAAAGCCAATTCAAGCCTAAACTCATTTCGGCCTAAGCCCAATTTGGGCCTAAACCCATTTCAAGCCCCAAAAGCCCACCAAAGGCCCAACAAGCCCACAATCGGCCCAATAAGCCCACAATCGGCCCAAGCCCACAAAAGTCAAACCGGTTTGACCTTGACCCGAACCTTTGACCAACTCCCAACCCAAGTTTGACCTGAACCTTTGACCAAACCCAAGTTGACTGAATCTTTGACTTTGACCCAATCGAGTCCACAAAAATCAAACCAAGTCCATACGAATCAAACGTTGACCAGAATGTTGACCTTTGACCCAAGTTTGACCAATTCAACTTGGACTAACCTGGACTTTGACCCGGCCTATCTTCCAATCCTGGCCCAAATTCAATTCAAACCCAATTCAATTCAAACTCAATTCATTCAGCCCAATTCAATTCAATCCACTTCAATTCAAATTCAAATTCATTTAAACTCGACTGGTAAATCCCATTCAAATTCGAAAAATTCAAAAATCTTTTCAAAACTTTCAAACAACTCCTTTATTTCAAATCAAAACTATTTTGTGGAATTTTAAGGAAAAACTCTTCTCACATCACAGAAAACTCTTCTCAAATGCAGAAAGTTCTTCTCACATATACAGAAAGTTTTCTCCTAAAACATTTCTCAAAATCAGTGTTTCCTCATCGAGAATTCCGAACAACTTCAAAAGTTTTCAAATTTAGTTTTCAACTCAAATAAACCGTTTTTGGGAACAAGAAATGTCTGGCCCCTTCAAAACATTTCCTTCCTGGTTAGAACATCACTTGTCTTCCTTTCCAAAATAAAAATCCGAGGCGGGGCACTGGGGTCATAATATCCCTTGTCGCATTCTAGATCTCTTTAGGCGGGGCATTAGGGTGACAAACCTCCCCTAATTGCAGCCTAGATTTTTACGAGGCGGGGTGCTAGGGAAGTAACGACCTTCCTAGTTGCAGCCGGGATTTTAGAATCGTCTAACTCCCTTCCACTCGATTTTAGTATTTTTGGCTTTTAATGTTTTAAACCCGAGAGTTAGAGACGTTATTAGGGTTTGACCGAGAACATCTCATTCATGGTGTTTCTCTCTAAATCCTATTTTTGACATAAATTCATTGCCCCATCTTTCGAGCCTCAGCATTTACCATTTATTAAGTGTCGTGCTCGAGGGGGTACATAGGGTGATCCCTCGGGATCACCCGCCCTTTCACAACAAAATGATTTTCCTCAACGATTTTCAAACCTCAAACCTGAAAAACCCCGGGATCTCTCCCAAACTTCAATTGCCTCACACACTCAAATCATTATCCAAACTCAAATCATTCCAAACTCGAAACATCTCCTGAATCCCGACTTCTTCCAAACTTCTATAGTCTCATAGGCCCGAGTGCCCCACAGACTCGAATATCTCAATATCTCCACCATTTTAAGATTCAAGCGTCTCACAGACCCTAGCGTCTCATAGGCCTTGACATCCCATTACTCCCATTACATGAACATCCCAACTGTCCCATAGACCCGAGCGTCTCACAGACTAATCTCTCACACCCAAAACTTCAAACCCTTCAAAACTTCCAAAACCCAAAGACGTGAACTACGTAAGGTCTGATCTCAACAGGGACTTGAGTACGTAGGCAACCCATCTAGGGTGCGACCCCATTCCAATCCAAAAAACCCTTTTCCAACTCTAAGGCGATATTCATGTCTGTCAAACATTCAAATCCCCTCTCACTCTCACAAACCCTCGAATCCTTCAACTCTCAAAATCAGACTCCTAATCTTTCATTCCATACTCATTCGAATTCGTCAATTCCTCTTCATGGTGCTGGCTTGGCAGAAAAGCTCGCCTCATCCACTTGTTTTCTCACTTCTCGTCCTGATCCTATCCTTGGCTTTTAAATGAATCTCTCATAAAGGTTTTGAAAGAAGGCAATCCCGACAATTGGAGACCGAGGTTTCCTCGGGCACCAATCCGAAGTCGTGGTCGTTGCCACTTCCAAGGGGTGTAACCTAGTGCGAACCCACAATAGAATCTCTACGAATGACCAGATAAGCCTCATCCATACGCAATAATTCAGAGTCAATCAATGGTTCTTAGAACCCTTCTCCTCTCTTCCTAGTTCCTTAGGTCAAAATAGGTGGCGACTCTAGTCAATTCCGCCTTTAGGGCATAAGTCCGTGTGGAGCCCATTGAGAGCGGGTTTAGCGCACACTTGCACTCGCCCTTATGCTTTCTGGGAAAGACGGACGATTTAGTAGGTATTTGAGGGATGCCAGTAACGGGGTTTTACCCTCCACAGAATGGCAATTTCTAGGATCTAGGCTTCTTAGCTAGACCATATTTAGATAGACCCCCCTCATACCGAAAAATCACCCTCCACACTTTGTTCTCTTTTTGCAAAGTCTACTTGAGGAAGAAAAGTCCAAGAGTAGAATTGGTTAAGAAGTCTTAATAGTCTTTTTGCTTTCTTCTATGACTTAGGATTTAGCATCTAATATTACGAATTAACCCATCTTCCCCCACTATCTTGTTCATTTTGTGGCACGATATATGCTCGATTTGATAATGGGTAGTGAGTTTCTTGTTGTCAGACCCGAAACAGGAAAATGGCATTTATAACTTGAACGTGCCGGGTGCACTGCCGGGTGTCTGGTGTCAGGCACATTCAAAGTCTTTGAATGTGCCGTGCATCTGGTGTCCGGCAGGACATCCGGCGCATTCATTTTGTTTGGTTAAGTTCGAGTCTTGAAGTTTCATTGCGTGATCATATTGGTACTTGGTTGAAAGTGATCCCAATTCTAGGTCAAACCATTGTAAATACCATTTAGTTAGGATTTTTGTTAGTTATTTTAACTTTAAATTGTTATATTCATTTCCCCCCTTACTTTAGAATAGGCTATTACTAGGATTAGGACTGATTTTCTATTAAGTCCATTGGGTTCGATACTCTTGGTCGTAATTTGCTTACGCTATATTCCGACCGGGATTTTTGCTACCCGTATTGAAGTTGTAGGATTGTTTTATATTTTTTTATTCTTTTATTCTTTTTTTTGTACATTCTTTCCCCCTACAATTCTTCTGTTAGCAAAATGGCGTCGTTGTCGGGGACTTGGACTAAAAACGTTATCTTTGGTGAATGCATCTCCGATCAAATAGTCTTCCAGAAGAGTTATCCAACTTTGATCCCGAGATCGAGAGGACCTTGCTTCGTTCTTTGAGGCAACGAAGAAACCAATAGAACACACTCTCTACATAAATGACAACTCCAACCGTCCGCAACATCAATAGACCTTCTAGTTAAGGTCAGAAGCCCGCCATCAACCTCTCTCTCCTCACACAAAACGAGTACGATGAATGGAAAAAGTTAAAGCCATATCATCAGATTCGGTGTGTCAAAGAGTTAGGCATGTTCGATGGGTCGAATCCGTACGAGGCCTTGCTCCACATAACAAAATTCTTGCAACACACAAATAGCCTAACTGCCTCAAATGCTGTCCTTCAATATGCCAGACTTTCCCTCTTCCCCTATAGCCTCACAGGCATAGCCAACAAATGGTACCATTGTCTAACCCTAAGTACCATTTCCACTTGGGAGGACATGACAACCAAATTTTATGATCAATTCCTACCCCCAAGTCACACCCTGGAGATGATCGCCGTAATATACAACTTCAGACAGCCTAGATCGGAGAACATCTGTGAGACCTAGGACAGATTCAAAGGGTTGCTCCAGACATGTCCTCACTATGGCCTCACCAAGGAACAACTTTCCCAGTTGTTTTACAAGGGGTTAGTGAACCAATGCAAAACTATGATACCATCCTCCCTTGGTGCTGATATCCTGAAGAAGCTAGAAGAGGAATTCCTTTATGGGATTGAACCTCTTTGCAAAGAAATTCGAGATTGGGCCACAGGTGGACCCAGGGGTGGTACCGGAGGCTTATACCAAGTGGGCGAGGGTGACGCCAAATTTGAAAGATTAATGAAGAGTCATGAGCAATTGTTGGAAAGCAATGCTCAAACTTCAACAAAGGTTAGTGCTCTGCAAAAGGTGGTGGAGCAAATGGCATTGAATACTATTCCTTAGCTGGTGAACATGGTTAGTGCACGACCACACGCTCAGGGCCCAGAGTTGTAAGACTTTCAAAATGCTGAGGAAGTCAATTATGTGAGCAACAAGCTGGGTTTAGGCAGCCTTGGCAGCATGGGGGTCAACCCCCTCAAAATTTTCAAAATCATGCTGGCTACCAAGGAGGTCAAAGGCAATTCATGTAGACTCCGTATGGAGGAACTCCTTCAAACCGACCATCCCAACCTGCATCTTCATTAGAGGCCGAGATGGCTGAACTTCGCGATATGATGACGGCTCTAATGAATACAACTCAAAATGCTCACGAAGAGATCTCGACTATTCGCAAGGAGCATAAATCGATGCAGTTGCAACTACAGCAACTTCTGGCACAACCAAGACAACCTGGTTAACTCCCGTCTCAGACTCAAGTCAATCCGAGGGAGCATGCGAAATCAGCCTCTATCTTTGATCACTATGCCAAATAGCCAAAATACTAAGTGTAGGGCGAGCCCTCTCATGCATCTGGTCTTCTTTCACCGCAGGGGAGTCCTTCTTTTCATGATTCTTTCTTTTTAGTTTCTTTAAATTCTTTTTTGAATTCTTTATTTATTTCTTTGTCTTTGAACTCCAGGGATAGTGTTCCTGCCTAGTGTAGGGCAGGGGCCCCCCTTAAAATTCTTTTATTTAAATAAATTATTTTATTTCAATATATTTATGTTATTACAAAAAAAAGCATTTCTAGTATATTTAATATAGTAAGCTTGAAGTTTATTAACTTTCTACTCAGTTTTTTATGTGTTTTTTTTTATCAAAGTATGATTAGGGAAGAGTAAATGGTTATTCTCTCAAGAGGTAAGCTTTCTAATGACTTTTAGATTCCTGTTTTTAACTTCTGGGTTCCTTTTATTAACATGAGTATATGACCTTACTCCTATTTTATCTCCGATTTACTTCTAGGTAATAGGTTTACTTTCTTTTTCGAAATGGTTAAAAGTCTTTTGGGTGAAAAATCTTAAAAAGGGTTTTGTTGAAAAAGAGAAGAAAAAGAAGAAAAAAAATAATCTTCTTTCAAAAGAAAAAATGAAGCATTATGAGGTTGCAAAAATTGCCTCAGAATAAAAGAAACAACCGAGAGTTTTTCCTTTAATTTATCTCCTAAATTCCCCGTTCTTAATGAAAAGTTCATGGTTATATTCAGAAACCCTTGAAAAACAGGGCTGAATCATGAAAGCCATATATGAGGGTCTTGGCCACATTCAGAAACCCTTGAAAAATAGGGCTGAATATGGAAACCGGAAAAAGGAGAGGCTACAAAATCCCTTAAAAAATGAATGAAATAGCCCAAAGGTCTTTGATCGCTTCTGGAATTTGAATGTGTCATTTTATACCCATTAGTATGTTTCTGATAGAATAAGGATGATTAAGTGATGCTTATGAATTAGAGCAAGGTAGTTGGAAATGATTATCTAGTCGTCATTAGTAAGTTTATCTATTTTGTGCATAAGCAGTTATTCTTTTCTACTTAAGTTTTGCTAGAGGACTAGCAAAAGGTAAGTGTAGGGCCTTGATAAGCCGCAGACTTATCATATTTTATATGCTAGAATTATAAGTATATTAGTCTAAATAAGGTTAGAATAGTTAGTATTTATGTTATATTATGTATAAAGTGTATTATTTGTTCAGACTTATGTTTTTATATGTTTTTCATGCAAGGAACAAATTTCTAACCAAAAAACCGAGTGATGCTGGGTATGAGGCCGGGAGACTTCTGCACGGCACGAGTATAGAGCAGAAACAAGTTATTGCCGGATCCAGTGCAGGGTACTTCCTATCTGGCACAAGTGAGAAGTCATCACGGTTGACCAAACAATGGCAGTTAATGACCGTTACCAGTCCAACATCTGCCGGGTATGGTGCTGGACATCCCCTGTCTGCACAAGTACCTTTTCGCACAGATTTGGCGGTTTTAACCGTTAACAGTTAGCACGTGTTTTATTAGGTGCCGGGTACTTCTGACCCGGCATTCCACCCGGCACACAAGGAAAATGATGCCTATAAATAGGCTGAAGGGCTGCACTTTTCCACACATCTCAACACACCCCACACTCCACTCACAACCCTATTTCCGTCTCATTCCAAGTGTTGGTGTCCAAGGAGGTTCTGCACCACCATCCACGCAAAGAGAAGAAGAAGATCTTGTCAGGTTAAGGCTATGACCAATTTCCTTTCACTCTTTGTGTTTTCTCTTTTGTTTAAGTAGATGGAGTAGTAGAATTCCTTGCTTGTTCTTGGTTAGGGATGAATTTCCTCCTTGTAAACAATATGATTTACTCAATATAATTCAAGCATTCATTAAGCCTTTGTTCTTCTTGCAAGAGAATGGTGTTGGCTACTTTGTTCTCTTTTTGCAAAGTTTACTTGAGGAAGAAAAACCCAAGAGTAGAATTGGTTAAGAAGTCTTAATGGTCTTTTTGTTTTCTTCTATGACTTAGGATTTAGCATCTAAGATTACGAATTAATCCACCTTCACCCACTATCTTGTTCATTTCATGGCATGATATATGCTCGATTTGATAATTGGTAGTGACTTTCTTGTTGTCAGACCCGAAACAGGAAAGTGGCATTTACAACTTGAACGTACCAAGTGCACTGCCGGGTGTCTGGTGTCCGGCACATTCAAAGTCTTTGAATGTGCCGTGCATCTGGTGTCCGGCAGGACATCCGGCGCATTCATTTTGTTTGGTTAAGTTTGAGTCTTGAAGTTTCATTGTGTGATCATATTGGTACTTGGTTGAAAGTAATCCCGGATCTAGGACACACCATTGTAAATACCATTTAGTTAGGATTTTAGTTAGTTATTTTAACTATAAATTGTTATATACATTTCCCCCTTGCTTTAGAATAGGCTATTACTAGGATTAGGACTGATTTTCTATTAAGTCCCTTGGGTTCGATACTCTTGGTCGTAATTTGCTTACACTATATTCCGACCGGGATTTTTGCTACCCGTATTAGAGTTGTAGGATTATTTTATTTTATTATTTTATTCTTTTTTTGTACATTCTTTCCCCTATAATTCTTCTGTTAGCAATGATAGATTATTGTACATCCGTACATAGTTGGACCGTGTAAAAAGGAAATTGTTTGCAATTGCATCATGGTAAACCATTAATTTCGATGAAGGATATTGTTGAGATGATGTTATTATTGATGAAAAAGTGTTAAGGTGTCATCCTTAATATATATTTATAAAGTGTGAAAGACGCACTCGAGTACATGAATAAAATATGGTACGTTAAACTATCTTTGAAATCTATAATAGATTCGCGAGCGTATTGTAAGTCAATGAATGACATAGAAGCCCAAAAGAAAAATGGGGTCACTAATGTGTGGTTAGTGTACAATAAAATATTCATTATATGAAATAGAAAAATGGGTAATTTGTGAGAAAAGTGATGTCGGATCATTAGTTTTTCTAAACTATCAAGAGCTTTCAGGTTCTTACTCGGGTGACAATAGTTCATATAAGATATAGCAAGATCATTCAAAAGGAAGTGGATGGAAATTTTTATACCACTTGAAATATCATGGATTGATTATTGCATAAAAATTACCATGTGGACCTTTGACATATATATGATGTTTGATACATTAAATAATGGAGACATGAAGTATTGTATTCACTGGGCTATTGATTTAGAAAAATCTTGCTATAATGAAATTATCCATGTGATTTTGAGATTAAGATGGATAATATGAAACTTGAAAGAATAGTGGTATTGAGTAACTTATACTCCCACTAAGAACGACCTTATTAAGTCGTTAATTTTGCAGAGCAAAGAAAAAAGGTTAGACAATTGGGTTTGTGTCCTAACTGGCGAACATGGAACATACATGCTTTGCGCCTCTATTTTTTCTCTTCACTCGTTGTAATTTTGCAACCATAACTGGCGAACATGGAATGTACATGCTTTGCGCAGTTTCCATTCTCTTCTCTAAAGTAAATTTTGCAACCCTAACCGGCGAACATGGAACATACATGCTTTGCGCCTCTATTTTCTCTCCACTCACAATAATTTGGAAACCTAACCGGTGAACAATGAAAAGAAAAAAAAGGGTAAACGGGTTCATCCGTTTCACCCACGGGTGACTGGTGATACATAACGGGTGACGGGTCGGGTACGGGTGGAGCGGGTGAAGTCGGGTGACGGGTGCGGGTGATGATCCACCGGACCCAAACCCGACCCATTGCCATCCTTAGTGATGTCTAGTTTAATATCTACCTTACTCTAACTAATAAAGTACATAAATAAACAATAGTAAAGTAAGGGTTTTAATTGTTGAAAGTAATAAACTAAAATAAAATAGTAAAAGGTTAATCTTTTAAACAATTATAAACAAAAGAATCTTGGTTTACTACTTCCCTATAGTTATTCAATTCTCTTTCCTATGTGTATTCTAATTCTAAATCGCAACCTCAGATCAAAGTTAATCCACTATGGTCTCTCTTGTAAAGTGGATTCTTACTAACAATTACAAAATCTTAGGTCCCATTAAGAATTTACAATTGAAGGCCGCAATTCTCATTTATAGGCAACCAAACTAAATAAACTCTAGTAATTATAAATCACAAGAGAATTAATAAAATAGAAAGAGAATTCATAAACTAGGATTCCATAGCAAACTAGGTTCCAAGCTAACTACTCATACATTGAAAGAAAAGAAACAACAGTAGAAGGAAGGAAGAACACCATCAAATCTATAATGGAACCGATGATGAATCCACTCCTACTTCGTTGCTCTCTGCCTCCATCGAACTGCCCTGTTTTCTCGAACCCTCACTCGGTTTCTCTCTACAGTCGATTAATTTTTGTTTTGCTCGTGATTTGTAGCTACAGTAAAAGTCGTGATCATGCCCTCCTTCTGGCGGCTAGGTCAAATAACGATTTAAATTAAATTACTGGGAACCCCCTTGCGGTTTTGGGATAATACCATTCACCCCCTCATAATTATCAATATTATTTATATCCACCCCAAGATAATGAGATCCTTGACTACAAGCTCTCAAACTATAACTCTGTTATTATTCCATTAAGTACATGATGACCTGTCATCTTGTACAAAATAATAATGCCACGCTGGAACAAAACACTACTTACTTCATTTCCCCACTCAATCTCATTTAGAGCTGTCATTTGATCCAACACGAAAACCTACCCGATTTATCTGAACCCGAAAGTTGGTCGATACCCAAATTTTTTTTATATATAATAAACCTGAAACCCGATTGGGTAAAACCCAAAATGACTCAAATAAAAAATGATTCAAAAATTTATAACCAAGAACTGACCCGAACCCGTAATGACCTAAAATAATAGTAATTAAAAATTAATAAAACTCTAATAACATGAAATAATAGATCACAAATTGTCCATAACCTTAATGACCCAAATATATATGACAAAAAACTTAATTCAGTTGTCCTTAAAAGCAAGCAGATAACGGTTTTTCATTTTGAGTCATTGTGTGTCATTTTTTCAAATATCAACATTGTGTTACACAACATTATGTATGTAACAAAACCATCTCCTTTAGACATTACACATATTCATATAGAACTTTTGGATTGGGCCTAGAGAATGTATTTGGATTGGATTTTAAAGAATCTTTTTATGTGGGCCTAGAGAATTGAAAGTACTTTTATTTTTTATTATACTAATAGTTATAGAATTAATACTTACCCAAGTATCATATTTGCATATTTATCTACTTTTTTTTAATAAAATAAAGTAAATGGGTCAGGTTGAATTTAGGTTAGGACTTTTAACCCATACCCAACCCACAAATTTAATAAGTAACCTATATCCCCAAAAATTAAATGGATCAAGAATCTTAACCCATGCCCATTATTTATGAGTTGGGTTTGGGTCAGGTTTGAGGGTTGGGTAAACATTGCCACCCCTAAAGATATTGCGGCTGTTGTGGAAAGCGTGTTGGTCCACATATGAAGTCTGGTACAGGAGGTAACTTCAATTCATGTCCCCTAACCTCTCACGAGCGTCAGAGATCTCCCCTCATAACAATTAAAAATAAAACGTGTGGCTTCATTAACATCAAAAAGTGGTCTAGAAATTTCTTCCCTGCATACCACCCGGACCATGTCAAAATTTAGGCAGTAGTTGTATCTAAAGTTAAACAGACCCATAATTACTCCATAATTTATTAAATAGGTTGTTTTTTCTCTCGTTTGGCTAGATTTGATTGTTAAGCTCTTGACACACATTCCTAGACCTCATGCTTGAGCATTTTCATATACTAAAGCATAAAAACTACCCGTGTGGAGAGTTCTTCATAATTAACATAAATTAGCACATAAGGGGAAACTTATAACATTATATCCTAAATTAATAGACAATTAAAACAAATAAATATAGATAAATTTCCCACTTATCAATTGTAATTTTGAATATATAAGTGTAACAGTAAAAAAGTTATATCATTATTCATTATAATCCGTGCTCTTTAGAATAAGATGCATCATGAATATATTTTGGTAGACTTAAAATTTTATGTTTTTGGAATGAGTATAAAATTTGTATTTTAATAGTGAATCTTATTCATCAACTAGATATATATCCTTTAATAATAAAATGAACCTTGTTCAATTTAAGGTAGTGGTCACCCTAAGAAGGTTAACACCATCGAAGAAGCTAATGTGGTTCAGATTAACCACCACCCAAGAAAAAGAAACTCTACCCCTCATACAACCCACCCAAGAAAAATAAATCCTACCCCAGCATAACCTAGGGCAGTTTAAACATCAAAGGTTTATTTAAGGGTTTGAAGTCCTCAAACCCTAAAAACCTATCGTGATAATTAAAACATTATAAAAGTGTAAAATGAACAACAAAAATATACCCTAAACTATAGACATATCCTATGAAACACCTCATATAGGTAACTGCCAACAATCTAGCTCCCAAGCCATTCGAGCTTGAAAATTAGTCCCTTTAAGCCTTTTATTCTCAGTTGGGCTTAAAACTGGAAGGCCTTGTTGTTGTAGTCAGCTCATATTTATCCATATAAACCACTGGTATTACTACTCATATCCATATGTGGGATTTGGGGGGGGGGGGAGGTATCACGTACCCCTTACTTAAAGATCATGATGTCCTCGTCGCAAGCTTAATATCCAAGTCCCGTGGACCTCCTCGGTAAGTGCCAGGCAGTTCATCCCAGTACGGTCTCGATTCAACTTTAATACCATATGTAATATCCCATATGAGCAAGTGTCTAACAATCTAGCTCCCAAACCATTCAAGCTTGCAAAATAGCCCCTTTAAGCCTTTTGTCCTTTCTTAGGCTTAAAAGTATAAGGTCTTGTTGTTGTAGTCAACTCATATGTATCCATATAAACCTCTCATATTACTACCATATCCAGATGTGAGATAGGGGTATCACACCCAAGGATAATTAAACCATCAAAGAAACTAACACTTTAATACCCCGGATCTAAAAATGGTGATTAAATTACTCTAATAAAATTATTAAGGGCCTAATGGTGCCTAAAGAGTATTGGTAAAAAGAATGAAACCAAAAGAAGAAGAGAAAACGCTTGAAAAGCGAAAAACGCTAAAATGCGCGTTAAATGAGTATAAGAGATATATGATCTCGAGAGGGTCCGAGATGGATTCCTAAGGCTTAGTTAGGCCTAATTAGTATGCGGGAATGATTCCCGAAGAAAACGAATCCAAATAATGGATTAAAACGATAACGGAGTTTTAAAGCACGTTTTCCGAGGAAACCCGAAAACGTGACTTTAAGTGGTCAAATGGACCCGTAAAAATTATAGTTGATTATATAACTATAATTAAGTATTAATGGAAGCTTAATAGCCATTAAAATAAAGAAACGAGAAAAATCCGAAAAACGGGCCCGGTTAGTGAATAGTGCCAAACCGGGTAAAATAACGAGCGTTTTCTGTCAGAAAACGAAAAAACGCTCCAGCTTACTAATATGGTGGGGGCCAATTTTTATGAGTCATGTGACTCCCCTCTCTCACAATAATAAAGTAATCAATTTTCTATTAGTCACAAGATGACAAAAAATAAAGTAGAGTGTGTGAATAGTGAGGAAGACTTAAAACCCATCTCTCCCTCCTTGTTCCCCACACTCACGTTTTATTTCTTCCCACCAGAGCCCCTTTCTTCATTCTCTGTTCGATGGCGATTTGCTCTTCCCCAAGCAGCTCCCTCCTTCTTCTTCATCTACAAGCTCTAAAACAACTCCAAATCACAAAATAATCACACCATGAGACTCCTCTCTTCTTGGGGATCATCCTCCACCTTTCAAAATTTCAAAAGCTTGCACTTGACCTCCATGGATGTAGCTCCGATTGAAGTTCCAAGCTGCTCATTTTGAGCTAAAACAACCCGTTGGTTGTTTGAGGTAAGTAGGAGGTCCAAAGCTTTTCATTTCCTAGCTCTCCTTCGATTATTGAAGTTCAAAAAAATGTTGAGCCCCCTTGCTTTGATTTTCTCCAGCCGGTTTTAAGCCATATTGGAGGTGGGAATTTTGCTAGCTTTGTTACCCAAGAACTCCGTTTAGAAGTGCAAGGTAAAGCCTCCTTAAAAACCTTAAGAACCCTCCTTAAAATTCTAGGGTTTTGATATTAAGGGTAGTATTTGAGTTAGTGTGGTTCTTGAATTGGCTAGCTTGAGTTTTGGCTGGTTGAGAAACAAGACAAGAGGCAAGAGAGAAGAGAAAGAGAAAGAAGAAGAGAAAGAAGAAGAAGGAAACCGAAACTAGCAAGGTAATTGAACTTACCTTGAGTTGAATGTTATCTTGGGGAAATACATTTTTAATGTGGATTGAATGTTAACGTGATGTAGTCATGAAACTACAAGGTTGAACAAGTAATGAGGTTGTTTTTAATGTGGTTTAAGTGTGCAAATAAACTTAGGAGCTAAGCTATGTATATGTGTGAACAAGAGGGAATTTGGTGTATTTTAGTTGCTTGTGCTTGATTAAACAGAGGAGAAGAGGATGTTCATGAGTTGATTTATGTGTGGTGAATATGCTTAAGAAGTAGGCAAGTGCTGTCAAAATTCACCTAGGAATGTAAAGTTTTGAGTGTTTTGTTCTAAGGTAAAACTAGGTGTGTTAAGTGAGTGGTTAATGGTTTGGAACCGAACTAAGAAGGAGAGTGTGTGCTAGTAGTGAAATAATCTCATCTGAGTGCTAAGAATGACATTGGTGAGGGAAGTATGAATGGTATAATGATGCAACCAAAATCTGTTACAAGAGTTGAACAAAACAAGAAAACTAGTTATGGAATATAAGTGATGTTGAGTAAGAATTTGGGTAAGGTTTGAGCCTATGATTTGAAGAGTTTTGGAGCATGTTTTAAGGTGATTAAATATGTGGAAAACTTGTGGAAAGTTTATGGAAAGATTAAGGGTGGTTTAAGGATTGATTTGGAGTGGAAAAATCAAGTTTGGAGCAGGTTTTAGCAGGGTCCGGGACTTGGTCCTTGGACAAAGTCCCGGACCACACCTAAATTAAGGCCGAGAGTGCAAGTGCTATGTTGGTCCGGGACTATACTCCAGGACAAAGTCCCGGACCAGGTGTTGTTTTTCACCCGAGAGTTATTTAATGAATTGGTCCGGGACTTAGGGTAAGGACCAAGTCCCGGACCACCCCCAGAATCATGCCGTGAGTGTTTTAAAGGTTGTAAATGATGGGGGTTTGAATGTTAATGATGTTATAAGATGTTAAGGCCTTGTTTGGTGACATGTAAAGGCCTAAGAAGTGCTAGGAAGTGTTAGAAGTGTTTGAGAAGTGAGAACTCAAATGAACAAGAGTGAAACCAAGATAACGGGATAACGGGGTAACTACGGGAACAACATTTAAATATGTTCCGTATGATCTTAGTATTAATAATAATGTTTGAAACATTATCAGAGAGTCGTGCGCGACCCGAGCATGGAGAGATGCCACGGTAAAGTAAAAACCCCGGTGAAAGGTATGATTTTCTCATGCCCCGTATGCTAACCGAGTTACTCTGATTTGTGTGTTTGTGTGCCGGCTTAATCAAGACTAAAGCATGAAAATAATCCCTTGTTTGATTATGAATGTCTTGTTGTATGTTGAATGAACTAACATACTTGTATGCCGGTGTGGTCTAACGTAGTGTAAAGACCGACTCATAGTGAGTAACGATCGGCTAGAGATCCGTAGAACGGAACGAGGCGTATGATAACGAAAATATGCAAACACACACAAGCTATCGATTAAAGTATAACGATAACGCAAACATATGAACTCCCTAGAACGTGAGGAGATGTACGGGTTGAGTAAATACCCGATAGCGGTTAGAAAACCTTATTGAAACAATCCACGAAATAAATATGAGTGGAGAGATAAAGGACCTCCATCGAGAGGATTGAAGTTAGTCCAATAATGTAAGCATATAAGAAAGGTAAAAGAGACCTAAGGGACTATGTGACTCCCTTGAGATACGGTCGACCTCTTATATGAGGATTTTACCCGGTATAAGAAAATATCCGAATGTACAAGCATATGATTGTGAGGGTAACACTTAAACCTAAGATTACCCGAAATTAAGTAAAGTTCCCAAAGTCATTAGAAACATCGAGAATGATGCTTCTAGACTAATATACATGATATAATTATAACTCCGAGAGAGGAGTATATGGGAATGTGAGTAGTCCGAGAGTAGTCGGACCTAAGTAAAAGAGATAGGAACTAAGAGAGAGTTCCGTGAGCTAGTTGAACCTTCCCACCATGCTAGACCCAGAGTAGGGTCGAAACCGGGGAAGTAAGACTATGCTAGAGAGCCATGAGTTTTGGCTTAAGTATGTAAAGAGAGTAACAAGCGTGATGTAGGAGACCTGTAGTGTCTCGAGAATCTACAAGAGCTTGAGTATGAATAACCCAAGAGTGTGGGTGAGATAATGAGTATAAATAACCCGAGAGAAAAGGGGTGAGAATATGTATGAGTAACCCGAGAGAATGGGTAAGTATAAGAATGAGTAGCCCAAGAGAATGGGTGTGTATACGAATAAGTAACCCGAGAGAGCGGGTGAGGTATTGAATAAGTAAACACGGCATAGTGAGGAATAACCCTCAATGCCCAAGAGTAACCAGTTACCACTAACAACATTGTTATGTTAGTTAGGAATCGTGTTCCGTGAGTGGATGTAGATTCCTTGTGTGATATACATATATATTGTATTGCCATGATGCATGTTGTTTGATTAAAATGAACTCCATGTATATCCGACCCAAAGTAGTCGGCGTACCGCGGTTAGCACGCGGTATATGCGAATTTCATGCGCAGCGTAAGCTGACCCCCTAGGGGGAACGTTTTTAGTGTGCAGGTACTTGAAGCTGACCACCGTTCGTGAGAGTAGGACGGGGACTGCTGTGAGCATGGGTAGTTAGATTGTAATTACTTATGCGTTTGAATGAGGTGTAAGTCCGAGTATGTTATCGGCATCCGTATATTGTAGACTCGGTATATTAAAGATATGAATTGAGTAATGTATTTGTATGAAGTACTCGGTTGTTCCAGTTCATCAGACCGTTACGGTATGTAAGAAAGGCCTGGTTAGCCACATGGGTGGCTAACGGCGTTGTTTCACCCCTCGTTGTAATTAGAGTTCCGCTGCGTGAGTAGGAGTAATTAATAACAGTTTAAGAGGTAATGACGAGATTAACGGTTGGGGTGTTACAAAAATGGTATCAGAGCGAAGTATCGCTCTGATGACTGGAAATACCGAGCTTAGGAAATACCGAGTTAGGATATAGAGACTTAGGGCTATGGGTTGAGTGGTAGCGTGAGAGATGCGCTAGTTAGGAACTTCCAGTATGATCTGGATACCTACAATACCAAACCCGCCCTCCACAACCCCCGCATTAAAAGCTTGGGAAAGAACGCCAGAGAGACGGGGAAACCCAATCTGGCAGTTATTTAATATTTCATTCTGAACCAGAACCTGTCATGCGGTAAATCCCGAGAACCGGAAATCCCGGAGACGGATCCCGCTGAAACGACAATAACCGCACTTAATGACGGAAGGTCGAGAATCCTAATCCAAGGAGACCGAAATCTGTGGCAACTTGGGGCGACATGCTTAGCAGTCGCGAGAACCTAGCTGGCCGAGCAACAGCAAAAAGAAAGCACCAACCGTGCAACAAGGCGGACTCAATGATAATAACAAAAACCGGGACACATGTCTACGGACCGCCATAGTTAACTAATACCATCCATGGTATACATACAGCTTAGACAGCTACGAGCATAACTACGGGATATACCCGAATAGGACTACAAAAGTAGTACCTAAATAAGCTAAACCTCGGTAACCACAGTAAAGACGTGGGAACGAGCAACGAGGTAAAGCATAGAATTAAAGTAATTAAGGAACTCCGAGAGTGGAGGAGCACCTAAATGAATGACAGTCATGTCAAGAGGAATGAGAAGCAGCTCCAAGGAGCAGTTATCCAACTAGGGGATCAAGGAAGAGCCAACGAGGCTACCAAATATAATGTGAACAATACCGTGACCGGTATGAATTAACCCAAAAACCGCCAGTACCGCGCACTTGCCACGGCAAGTGCAGTAATAGCGGGACCAATGAGAAGAGCTTTGACAAGCTATCAGTACTTAGCAAAGTACCAGGATGGCGAATGAAGCCAATATAGCAACTCGAACCTTGATGAATTCTGAAACGAAACCTTGGAAAGGCCTAAAGGCCTGACCACTGTATAAAGAACATAGCGGCCAGCAAGAAGCTGGACTGGATAAGAATCAGCCGGCATTGAAATGCCATGAAGAGCTTACTTTTAAAACCCGAATTTTCTTTCAAACATGAAATTTTCCAAAAACCCCCAAAGTTTTAAAACCAAACCAGTGAACCACGGTAAGTTATCATAGGACGATACAAGAGGAGTTGGCAACAGAATACTTCACTTAGGCGTGACCGACACTACAAGTGTACACAAACGAGACATGGAACGACCGCACTCCAAAGGAGCTTGCGGGCCTGACAGACCAATTATGAGTTAGTCGGGTAAGTGGTAACGTATCAATAAGATACTCCATGTATGTATACAAGTAGAGTACGGAGCACGGGAAGTGGCCACTCCATACTACGGACGAAAGAGCCAATTCGAACCAAGACAGTTGGATATCTCGAATGATCGAAGAACACAAGGAAGCTTACCAAGATTAAGGAGTCTAGAATCCAGTAAGGTGACGGACTAAGGATAAGCGTTAATAAGCGCGAGAAGCACAGAGTATTAAGCACAGACATTGGATATGTCTCAGGAAATACCTAATAACTGGGTGAATACCAGTGTAAATAATACGGCGAATGCCTAAATAAACTTATGAATGTACGATAAACGGGATTGAATTCCCACTTTATACCTCACTGAAGAGAATAATGACCATACCTAGAAGGTATTAGAAGGTACCAAGGATCTACCCAATAACGGGAGACATTACAACCCTAAACGGGATAGTCAAGGATATAGCCGCAAGGCGAAGTCGCAACTGAACATAACCATAAGTACAAGCCAGATGTAATGGCATTACTCAGTAACACCCAGGAGCAATCCGAGAAGGGTGCCGGAGTCAACAATAGTTGAACGAAACGTCGTGTTGAGAACACAAGTGTTAAGTCAAACACTCGGGTAAAACCCGAAGGGATCCCTCGTAACACGGGATACCCTAGATTGCCAGAGGGCATAAACAACTATCAAGTTACTTAAAGGGCCTTCCATGTATGGAAGAGTGTGAGACAACCTATCGAAAACCCAGTAATACCTCCAAACCATTTAATGGTATACGGAGAAGCGGAAACCTGTATAAACAGCCCGCATGGAGCATGGCGAGGCAATGTGGCTTATAAGCCGGTAAACTAACTGCAACTTGTAGATCTAAACGTTGTAAACCTATGCATAGCATAAGAGGAACAGTGGTGAATGAACCACTACCTTAGAGTGGGGATACCACTTGTTATTATGGGGCCTATGGAGCGGCATTTGCGTGAATCCTCCAGAGAAAGGCTACCACCTAGTATGAATGTGAAACCGCTAGAGCGGTGTAGTAAAACTTGAGCATGTGTATATTGCCAAGGAGCATATGAACTATAATAGTGTGTAAAGAGGAACCTTGATGGCAGTACAAAGGAACCGATAGAGTAATCGGATGAGTAGTGAACACTGTATGTGTGCATATGAACTGCAGAGTAAGCAGCGCGCAAGTGCGCAGAGAGATTTAAAATAGCGTATGTTGTTGAGCCAAGTGAATGGCAAGCCATCGTGTAAATGGCGAGAACACCTGGCGGAAGCTAAAGTAGTAGCGGATGCCATAGAAATGAGAAAGAATATGGTACGCAGCAAGCACCATTGTAAGTATAGCCAGTTCATGATATGAAGTTGATGAGAAATGTGGTAAGGAGACATAATCATTCCTATCTCATGAGAGATTTACTGTCAAGGGTTTACGCTTCTGCACTCTGTATGACTGAGTGTTTTGGTATTGCACTTGTGCGGTAATGATCAAGTGGGAGAGCCAGGAATTGAGAAATGTCAACAAGCCTGTTGAGTGAGAATCTAGAGAGATAACCGTGCGGCCATTGGCTAAAGATGCACAAAGAACGTGGGCAGTAACCCACAGGGCCCAGGATCGATATGTGGAAAAATGCAGAGTAGTATGAATGAAGAACTCTGGTACAGAACCAAGAAACAAACATAATCCATGAGCCACTATTAAACGAGGAAGCACTACATGCTAAGTAGTAGCTTGACCTCAACCGACAATAAGTCGGGAAAAGTAAGCGAATAACCACAAGGTATACAGAGTTATACAAATAGATTTCCAGAGAGTTGGAGAGAAAATCTATAACTCATCGAATTCGCATACGGTAAGAGATACCAAGCGACGATTGAAATACATTGAGAATACCAAAGAGCGAATTAAGCTCTAGTTATCAGGTCACGCAGCAGAAGCTTGTGGACCGTGATTCAGGGTTAAGTATACCTATGTCATAAACCCCTTGAAGCCTTAGAGGCTAGAACCGAACCCGGTTATGAGTTAATTAACCGTACTGAAGTTAAAACACTTCATAATACTCGAATTAATGAACCAATGTTCAGTGATAACATATGGTTGGTTACGCGGGCGTAACCCCTTTTAAGGGGGGTAGGGCGAGAAACCGCTTAGAGTATGTTTTACGTATTGGTGCGTAAACTACTATGTGCATAGCACAAAAGAAATTATTTTGATGATTGGAACTCATGTTACATAAACATGTCTACCCATTCATCGTGTAAGTATGAGTATTGTGCATGAGAGATGCAAGTAATGATGTAATATTTATGAAAAGAGGAGTAAGAGACTCCTAGGGAATGAGAATCCCTATAGTATATGTCTAGTGAGATTAGACATGAGTTATGATGAGTATGAATCGGCATGAAACCGATGTGTAACCTAAGAGGGAGTGAGTTCCCTAGGTGATTTTATTTGAGAATGATAGATGGAGTGAGTTCCATCCTTTGGAGTTGTATGTTATGTGTTTTAAATTGAGCAACAATTTGAGTAAATGAAGCCATAAGTATGGAATACCTAGGTAAGTAGTGAAGCAATGAGAATGACAAATGACCTAAGTACTAGGAACTAGAGATTAATTGAAACGAATTGTTTCGTGAATATGACTAGAAAGAGTAAAAGATAGAAAACGAAAATGTTTGACTATCTGTTTGTTTGAAACTGACGTGGGAGGTGGAACTTGATCTGCTAGCGATCAAGGGAAACCGAACACAAATTGGGGTGGAAGGATAGTTCAACACTGATGCTGATCACATCAGGGTTAGATGATTCCTGAAGCTCCCTATAGTGGTCACAAGTAATCACGCTAAGAAAAGATACAACTACCATAACCGATTTGGAGTTGTGTGATGTTTTAAAAAGAATTTTCAAACAGATTTTGAAAAAGAATTTTCTTCAAGTATGAAGATGGAAATGAAAATGGTTTTGAAACCGCTATCACCCGCCGATGGCTGTGGCCTTAAGTCTTGATGACCGGTAGAACGGTGGGCGTGTATTAGTTTTGAAACCATTTCACCGTACGTGCGGCGGTCCTAAGTGACCGGTTGGGGCGGTGACAGTGTGTGATTTTTCCAAAGGCAGCGGGACGGGGAGAGTACCCTGAGATGTTCCTGTGTTGAGTGAGTCAACCAGAGTGCCTGAGGATATGTATATGTGTAATGTTTTGATCAGAACCGAAGGGACCGTGGGCCAGAGAGAGTAAGTGCCCATTTGTCATGAAACGGCCGTGAACCAGAAAGAGTAAGTGTTCAACGTGACCGGTACCTGAGGGATCAGTAGTATATACTCAACATGGATTCGAGGACTGTAGTGCCTTCTTGTCTTCGGACCGATTCCATGGGAGAGAAAAAAGTATTTTTGATTGCTATACATGCTGTGATATGTGTGTGGTATGTGTAGTATGAAATGAGACAGACTTGTGGAGTCTGTAAGGTTATACATGTATTATAACCTTGGCATAGTACGCCATGAGAGTAACCATCTAGATTCACCAACTTTGAGGACAAAGTTCCTAAGGGGGGTAGATTTTAATACCCCGGATCTAAAATGGTGATTAAATTACTCTAATAAAATTATTAAGGGCCTAATGGTGCCTAAAGAGTATTGGTAAAAAGAATAAACCAAAAGAAAAGAGAAAACGCTTGAAAAGCGAAAAACGCTAAAATGCGCGTTAAATGAGTATAAGAGATATATGATCTCGAGAGGGTCCGAGATGGATTCCTAAGGCTTAGTTAGGCCTAATAGTATACGGGAATGATTCCCGAAGAAAACGATCCAAATAATGGATTAAAACGATAACGGAGTTTTAAAGCACGTTTTTCGAGAAACCCGAAAACGTGACTTTAAGTGGTCAAATGGACCCGTAAAAATTATAGTTGATTATATAACTATAATTAAGTATTAATGGAAGCTTAATAGCCATTAAAAATAAAGAAACGAGAAAAATCCGAAAAACGGGCCCGGTTAGTGAATAGTGCCAAACCGGGTAAAATAACGAGCGTTTTCTGTCAGAAAACGAAAAACGCTCCAGCTTACTAATATGGTGGGGGCCGATTTTTATGAGTCATGTGACTCCCCTCTCTCACAATAATAAAGTAATCAATTTTCTATTAGTCACAAGATGACAAAAAATAAAGTAGAGTGTGTGAATAGTGAGGAAGACTTAAAACCCATCTCTCCCTCCTTGTTCCCCACACTCACGTTTTATTTCTTCCCACCAGAGCCCCTTTCTTCATTCTCTGTTCGATGGCGATTTGCTCTTCCCCAAGCAGCTCCCTCCTTCTTCTTCATCTACAAGCTCTAAAACAACTCCAAATCACAAAATAATCACACCATGAGACTCCTCTCTTCTTGGGGATCATCCTCCACCTTTCAAAATTTCAAAAGCTTGCACTTGACCTCCATGGATGTAGCTCCGATTGAAGTTCCAAGCTGCTCATTTTGAGCTAAAACAACCCGTTGGTTGTTTGAGGTAAGTAGGAGGTCCAAAGCTTTTCATTTCCTAGCTCTCCTTCGATTATTGAAGTTCAAAAAAATGTTGAGCCTCCTTGCTTTGATTTTCTCCAGCCGGTTTTAAGCCATATTGGAGGTGGGAATTTTGCTAGCTTTGTTACCCAAGAACTCCGTTTAGAAGTGCAAGGTAAAGCCTCCTTAAAAACCTTAAGAACCCTCCTTAAAATTCTAGGGTTTTGATATTAAGGGTAGTATTTGAGTTAGTGTGTGGTTCTTGAATTGGCTAGCTTGAGTTGTTGGCTGGTTGAGAAACAAGAATCAAGAGGCAAAGAGAAGAAGAGGAAAGAGAAGAGAAAAGAAGAGAAGGAAGGAAGGGAAACCGAAACTAGCAAGGTAATTGAACTTACCTTGAGTTGAAATGTTATCTTGGGGAAATACATTTTTAATGTGGATTGAATGTTAACGTGAGTGTAGTCATGAAACTACAAGGTTGAACAAGTAATGAGGTTGTTTTTAATGTGGTTTAAGTGTGCAAATAAACTTAGGAGCTAAGCTAGTGTATATGTGTGAACAAGAGGGAATTTGGTGTATTTTAGTTGCTTGTGCTTGATTAAACAGAGGAGAAGAGGATGTTCATGAGTTGATTTATGTGTGGTGAATATGCTTAAGAAGTAGGCAAGTGCTGTCAAAATTCACCTAGGAATGTAAAGTTTTGAGTGTTTTGTTCTAAGGTAAAACTAGGTGTGTTAAGTGAGTGGTTAATGGTTTGGAACCGAACTAAGAAGGAGAGTGTGTGCTAGTAGTGAAATAATCTCATCTGAGTGCTAAGAATGACATTGGTGAGGGAAGTATGAATGGTATAATGATGCAACCAAAATCTGTTACAAGAGTTGAACAAAACAAGAAAACTAGTTATGGAATATAAGTGATGTTGAGTAAGAATTTGGGTAAGGTTTGAGCCTATGATTTGAAGAGTTTTGGAGCATGTTTTAAGGTGATTAAATATGTGGAAAACTTGTGGAAAGTTTATGGAAAGATTAAGGGTGGTTTAAGGATTGATTTGGAGTGGAAAAATCAAGTTTGGAGCAGGTTTTAGCAGGGTCCGGGACTTGGTCCTTGGACAAAGTCCCGGACCACACCTAAATTAAGGCCGAGAGTGCAAGTGCTATGTTGGTCCGGGACTACTCCAGGACAAAGTCCCGGACCAGGTTTTTTTTCACCCGAGAGTTATTTAATGAATTGGTCCGGGACTTAGGGTAAGGACCAAGTCCCGGACCACCCCCAGAATCATGCCGTGAGTGTTTTAAAGGTTGTAATGATGGGGGTTTGAATGTTAATGATGTTATAAGATGTTAAGGCCTTGTTTGGTGACATGTAAAGGCCCTAAAGTGTTAGAAGTGTTAGAAGTGTTTGAGAAGTGAGAACTCAAATGAACAAGAGTGAAACCAAGATAACGGGATAACGGGGTAACTACGGGAACACATTTAATATGTTCCGTATGATCTTAGTATTAATAATAATGTTGAAACATTATCAGAGAGTCGTGCGCGACCCGAGCATGGTGAGATGCACGGTAAAAGTAAAAACCCCGGTGAAAGGTATGATTTTCTCATGCCCCGTATGCTAACCGAGTTACTCTGATTTGTGTGTTTGTGTGCCGGCTTAATCAAGACTAAAGCATGAAAATAATCCCTTGTTTGATTATGATGTCTTGTTGTATGTTGAATGAACTAACATACTT
The DNA here is from genome assembly GCA_023374045.1 of Limonium bicolor. Taxonomy (NCBI): domain Eukaryota; kingdom Viridiplantae; phylum Streptophyta; class Magnoliopsida; order Caryophyllales; family Plumbaginaceae; genus Limonium; species Limonium bicolor. Next base: position 271,596,142 of record CM041781.1, on the reverse strand, counting down.
GTATGCCGGTGTGGTCTAACTAGTGTAAAGACCGACTCATAGTGAGTAACGATCGGCTAGAGATCCGTAGAACGGAACGAGCGTATGATAACGAAAATATGCAAACACACACAAGCTATCGATTAAAGTATAACGATAACGCAAACATATGAACTCCCTAGAACGTGAGGAGATGTACGGGTTGAGTAATACCCGATAACGGTTAGAAAACCTTATTGAAACAATCCACGAAATAAATATGAGTGGAGAGATAAATGACCTCCATCGAGAGGATTGAAGTTAGTCCAATAATGTAACATATAAGAAAGGTAAAAAGACCTAAGGGACTATGTGACTCCCTTGAGATACGGTCGACCTCTTATATGAGGATTTTACCCGGTATAAGAAAATATCCGAATGTACAAGCATATGATTGTGAGGGTAACACTTAAACCTAAGATTACCCGAATTAAGTAAAGTTCCCAAAGTCATTAGAAACATCGAGAATGATGCTTCTAGACTAATATACATGATATAATTATAACTCCGAGAGAGGAGTATATGGGAATGTGAGTAGTCCGAGAGTAGTCGGACCTAAGTAAAAGAGATAGGAACTAAGAGAGAGTCTGTGAGCTAGTTGAACCTTCCCACCATGCTAGACCCAGAGTAGGGTCGAAACCGGGGAAGTAAGACTATGCTAGAGAGCCATGAGTTTTGGCTTAAGTATGTAAGAGAGTAACAAGCGTGATGTAGGAGACCTGTAGTGTCTCGAAATCTACAAGAGCTTGAGTATGAATAACCCAAGAGTGTGGGTGAGATAATGAGTATAAATAACCCGAGAGAAAAGGGGTGAGAATATGTATGAGTAACCCGAGAGATGGGTAAGTATAAGAATGAGTAGCCCAAGATGGGTGTGTTACGAATAAGTAACCCGAGAGAGCGGGTGAGGTATTGAATAAGTAAACACGGCATAGTGAGGAATAACCCTCATGCCCAAGAGTAACCAGTTACAACTCAACATTGTTATGTTAGTTAGGAATCGTGTTCCGTGAGTGGATGTAGATTCCTTGTGTGATATACATATATATTGTATTGCCATGATGCATGGTTTGATTAAATGAACTCCATGTATATCCGACCAAAGTAGTCGGCGTACCGCGTTAGCACGCGGTATATGCGAATTTCATGCGAGCGTAACTGACCCCCTAGGGGGAACGTTTTTAGTGTGCAGGTACTTGAAGCTGACCACCGTTCGTGAGAGTAGGACGGGGACTGCTGTGAGCATGGGTAGTTAGATTGTAATTATGCGTTTGAATGAGGTGTGTCCGAGTTGTTATCGGCATCCGTATATTGTAGACTCGGTATATTAAAGATATGAATTGAGTAATGTATTTATGAAGTACTCGGTTGTTCCAGTTCATCAGACCGTTACGGTATGTAAGAAAGGCCTGGTTAGCCACATGGGTGGCTAACGGCGTTGTTTCACCCCTCGTTGTAATTAGAGTTCCGCTGCGTGAGTAGGAGTAATTAATAACAGTTTAAGAGGTAATGACGAGATTAACGGTTGGGGTGTTACAAACACCGTCATGGAATGCTAATGTGGTTTGGTTATTAACCACCACTAAAAAAAGATAACCCTACCCCATATACAACCCTAGGACATCTAACATCATTGGAGAAACTAACACCATTGAAAAAACTAACACCGTTGAAGAAGCTAACACCAACGAAGAAGCTAATAACCGTCAAAGAAACCAACATCATTGAAGAAGGCTAATGTAGTTCAGTTATAACTACCACACAATAAAAAAAGGTAACCCTATCCCTTATACAACCCTAGGATTGCTAACATTATGGAAGCTAGCACTATGGATATATATAAAAATGATGAATTTTATTTATTTTCAAAGTGAATCTTAAAACATGTGTACATAAAAAAATAAAAAAGTTTAAATTTATCAAAACATATTCATGTTAGATCTTATTTTGAAGAGCTCGAATTATAATGAAATTCATGTTCAATTCATGCCGATTCCTCAAAATTTTAAGGTTTAATGTGATGATTATCAAAATACAATTACAATATAAATATAAGAATGATAAAATAACGCAAGAATTTTATTGTTTATCAGAACATAATCTACCTCATAGAATAGAGGCACCTTCCTTTTGGATACATGATTCAAGTTTACATGAAAGTTCATCAACCTACTTACATTACATTTGCATATTAATTATAAAATATTACTTAGAGTATGAAAATTATATTTCTGACTTTATTGATGAATATTTCTCACCTTGGTATAATCTTTACCCTATGGATAATAATATGTTTGTAACAATACATCATAAATATTTCACCTATCTTCATATTATCCATAACCTACTTGTTGTTCAATGATTTGCGAGTTACATTACTAATACTTAAGGAAAATATTAATAACTTAAACATCCTCAGGCTAAGATCATTCAAATAATCAAGGATAAATGTGAGTGTAACTTAGTTTTTAGGACAAAATATTTACAACATTATTGCAACTTTTTTAGGTGATATCAAACGTACCTCGTAATTAGCCTTTAAGAGTTCAATTTCAATAGTCATCATACAATGGCAAGGCTAATTATGTCTTATAGTGTTGCCTTAAGGGCTAGTTAAAGAATAACAAACATGATATTTCAAAATGTGGAACCTGATGGACAAATGGTGATAGAAAGAAGGCCAACTTCTGGAATGATAAATGAGCATAGACAAACCACTAAAGGATTTCTTAAATCGGAAGAAGGTTACCTTTATTAAATTTTTTGAAGGCAATTATATTAGTAATAGGCATTAGAATGTTACAACACAAGTCACTGGTGAACTAACTAGGCTCATATAGACTTATGATATGATCGACAGATTTCTACTAAGAGCAGTTGATCCACTATGGATGTTGTTATGGTAGTAAGGGTCTTACCCAACCGTAGATTGGGACACAACAGAAGAATTTTGTTGGAACCCTGGGTTTTGCTGATAATGGCATCAAATCAAGTCTAGATGATAGAAAGAGTCTCACTGCGTGAAGGAGTTGTGCGCATAATCAAGGCGATAAAGGTTGAAGAAGGTCAGAATGAGTCCCATTAATTGCAAAGACTGAGTAGGTCTGACAGATAGCATCCAGCTGCAAAACAAAAGACAAAACGGTCAGAAATAGTCATGTGCCCTAGCCCACACCAGACGTGGGATTAACTGCCGTTGAAGACTAATTCAAAAGTAATGAAGGAGTGGGCGGTTACTATGAGTCAAGATTTATTTATATGAAGTGGTGACTAATCTAAACCTTCCTAAATCAGTGAAGAATATGGAGCACTTGTTATAACCTAAAGTTTGATTTCAGAAGTGCAGATGTTATTTCATTAACGTTGTGACTTAAGTTGAGTTATTTTATGAATCAGGACACGGGAGTCCATTGTATTAAAGAGAAGGATGAGTTAGTCATTTTCTTTCCATTTCTAATTACTGGTAAGTAATTTAAATCAGTAATTTAATCCCTTAACTCCCCACTCTCAATCACGTTCTAATTCTCGATCAGTTTTGGAAACTGACATACGCTCCTCTCTCTCTCTTCTCTCTTAAACTCTTTTCTTTTCATCTTCTTGATCTGTCAAGACTTCACTGTTGTTGGTTTTGCTATCAAAGTTCTATTGTGGATTGTTCATTCCTTGTGAATCCCTGGTCAGTTTAAGGTAGGATTGTCAGATTCTTCTCCCTTCAATTCTCTAGTTTCTGAGAACTTCCCCGCTCTAATTTTTTCTCTGCAATCTGATTGTGAATCAGTGTTGGTTCCCCGCGTTCTCTGTTGATCTTCCACTGTTGGCTTCCTCTATGATTTTGGCTGTCAGAATCAGGTGAGAATTGTAATTGCGTCTGTGGTTGCTAATTTGGGAGTCTCACTGTTTAATTTCTGATTTGGGATTTTGCGTCTGCGCCTGCATTATGGAACTTTTCCATCCGGACTTGCAAAGTCGGACACAAGTCCGGACGTGTGTAAGTTCGCCTCTGTTTTTTTTCGACTTCGACTGGTGTCCGGACTTGCAAGGTCGCACGCAAGTCTGAACAGGATTTTGTTTTTACCTAAATCATTCGTTTGAACTCTGTTTCAGCTTCTGTTTGTGGGGTTGTATTCCCCTAATATTAAATAAGCTATTTAACCTCTATTTGGTACATCTTTGCACACTATGCTTATGATTTATTAAGCTTCTGTTTTGGGACCTACTTATCTCTGTATCTGAGCCATGGATGGCTGGGTCTAGCTATCCCATAGCATGCTGTGTAGGACGTCCTTCTGTTATTTGCCATGGGTGTCTCCCCCATTTTGTTCACGAGTGATGTTTCCTCGTTCTGTTCACGGATTTATCCGTTCTATTTAGATGCTTTGATCTCTAGTGTCCCACTCTGATTTGTGAATCTGTTTGCTCTGTCTGAAATATTTGAACTCTGTTTTGTTGGAAAGGCACCCTATTCCTCCTATTTGAATTCTGAACTTCTGTTTATTTCTCATAAATGTTTTGACCATTTTCATTGATGAAGTTGGTCACTTACTGAGCATAGTTGTTTGCTCACTCCCCTACTTTCACTAACATTGTAGATTGATTGGCGAGGACCGCCTCTATTTCTGGAGCTTAGTTAGATAGCTTGTATTCGTTATTTGATTCACTTACTTTTGACATTTGTAGCCTATGAGCCTTTGTTAGCGTTTGACTCTACGCTTCTGTCTCTGATTTTACATTGGTATTTGTATTGTGGTTTGGAATACTTTGATACACTTTGACTACACGTATTTATATAAGTTATCTTTGGGCCTTTAATTCGAATGTTAGTTAGAGCCTTGCGTTTTTAGGTAGTAATACGTGGCGTGTAACGTCCCTAATTCCTAGGCCAGTGATGAAGTCGTTACATTTAGTGGTATCAGAGCTCTAGGTTTAAATCTATTGGGGAATTAGTTTATTCAGTCAGTCAAAAATGTCAGTACAGCGTCAGTAAAAAATGTCAGTACCTGTGTGTGAAGACTGTGCTTGTCTAACTGCTTGATCTATGGACTTTCAGAATGCCACCACGAAGAGCTCCAGTGACCCCTCAGGGGGATGTGGCTGACGCTGTGCAGCAGTTCATAATCCAACTGATGTAGACTGTAGCTGCTGGTGCTGGAGCAGCGGGGGCTAGAGCTGCTAGAGGTGCAGCTGGGGTGGAGCAGTCGGAACTGAGGCTTCTAATGCTAGAGGGAGGAACGTCAAGGCGCTTCAGGAGTTCATGAAGCTGAAGCCTCCAGCATTCGATGGGAGTGGAGACCTCTAGGAGGCCAGCCATTGGCTGTCGGAGGTGGAGGACTTGCTCTGGGTGATGGGCTCGGAGGAGGAGCAGAAGGTGGACTTTTCCACCTTTTTGTTCAAGGCCGAAGCCAAGGAGTGGTGGAGGTCAGTGATGTGGAAGTTCCCACAACCCTTGACGTGGGACCCGTTTACCGGGGAGTTCAACAAACAGTTCTACCCCGACGTCTATAAGGACCATCGGATCTTGTAGTATAACCGACCCACGCCAGGGTCGGGATATGAGTGTGGAGGAGTATGTCCACAAGTTCATCTCGTTGTCCAAGTTTGCGCCTAAACATGACGAGCTTAGGAAGGCCAGGAAGTTCGAGAATGGTCTAAGGCCAGACATCCGCTCTGCTGTGACGGCGCTTGCTCACAAGACCTTCAGGGACGTTGCTGATGTTGCCCTATTGATGGAGGCCGACCTGAAAGGCCGCCAGTCTCGTGGGAAGGACCAGAAGAAGAAGTAGAGGTCCGATGGGGTTGACTTCTGCGCCGATTCTAACTCTTCCAGAGGGGACCGAGGGACTGGAGGTCTTCTGTGATGCGTCCCATAAGGGAGTCAGGTGCGTTTTGATGTAGCATAGGAAGGTGGTTGCATATGGCTCCCGTCAGCTAAAGCCATATGAGAAGAACTATCCAACCCAAGACTTGGAGCTAGCCACTATAGAGCGAATGTTGTGGCTGATGCGCTTAGTAGGAGAGGACCTTCTAGAGTCGTTTGTGCTTTAACGGGCATGTAGAGATCTGCTTTAGAGCTACAACGTCTGGGTATTTGGGTCGTTCATCCAGAGAGTTCTGGGATGTTAGCCACCTTACAGATTCATCCTACCTTGATCGACCGGATCAAGGCCAGTCAGGAGCTCAATGTCGGGTTATGTAAGATCAGAGAGGGGATTTCTGCCGATCAGGATTCAGAGTTCAAAGTTTCTGAGAATGGCTGCCTGAGATTCAGAGATCGGGTTTGAGTGCCGGCAGACAATGCTTTAAGGCGTGAGATATTGTAGGAGTCTCATGAAGCCCCGTACTTGGTATACCAAGGTGGGTTGAAGATGTACCGGGATCTTTGGGAGACATTTTGGTGGAACAACATGAAGAGGGACATCTCTGAGTTCGTCTCCAGATGTCAGACTTGTCAACAGGTCAAAGCAGAGCACCAAAGACCTGCAGGGTTGCTTTAGCCTCTCATAGTTCTAGAGTGGAAATGGGAGAGGGTCGGTATGGATTTTGTGATGGGACTTCCCCGGACTCCGAGAGGGTCTGATACAGTTTGAGTGATCGTGGATAGGCTCACAAAGAGCGTTCACTTCTTACCAGTCAAGAAGACTTTCAGTCTGCACCGCCTCGCTCAGTTGTATTTGGATGAGATTGTGTATCTTCATAGAGTTCTTGCTTCTATTATATCCGACAGAGATCCGAGATTTGTGTCCAAATTTTGGCAAAGTTTGCATCAGGCGTTGGGGACGAAGCTCTATTTCAGTTCAGCCTATCATCCTCAGTCAGACGGTCAGACAGAGAGGACTATTCAGCATATGGAGGACATGCTCATAGCATGTGTGCTAGACTTTGGGGGCAGTTGGGATCACCATGTAGCGTTGATTGAGTTCTCCTACAACAACAGCTTCCAGTCCAGTATCAGGATGGTCCCGTTCGAAGCTATATATGGTAGGAGATGCAAGTCACCCATCTATTGGGATGATCTGAAGGAGAGAGTTGTGGTCGGTCCAGATTTGGTTCAGGATGCTGTGGGCAAGATCCAGGCTATCAGATAGCGTCTTTTAGTTGCTTAGAGTCGTCATAAGAGCTACGCCGACCAGAAAGGACATCTTTTAGAGTTTCAGGTTGGCAATCACGTCTTCTTGAAGGTTTCTCTAGTCAGAGAAGTAGTGAGGTTCGAGGGAGAGGCAAGCTCAACCCTCGTTTCGTTGGCCCGTTTGAGATCCTGGAGAAGATTGGACCGGTTGCCTACGTTTAGCTTTGTCGCCGGCTTTAGCAGGAGTTCACAACGTTTTCATGTATCCATGTTGAGGAAGTATATTCCAGTCTGTCTCAAGTTATAGAGTTTGGTCTGTTTCAATTGAGAGAAGACTTCACGTACGAAGCAGTTCCTTTGAGGATTTTGGCTCGGGATGTGGTCGGGTGAACTGGAGAGTGAAGTGTAATCCAAGTATCCCACCCTCTTCGATCAATGAGGTATGTCAATTTTGAGGATGAAATTCTTTTAAGAGGGAGGTGATGTTATAACCCAAAGTTTGATTTCAGAAGTGCATAATTTATTTCGTTAACATCGTGACTTAAGTTGAGTTATTTTCTGAATCAGGACACGAGAGTCCTTTGTATTAAAGAGAAGGACGAGTTAGTCATTTTCTTTCCCCTTCTAATTACTGGTAAGTAGTATATATATCGGTAATTTAATCCCTTAACTCCCCACTCTCAATCATGTTCAAATTCTCGATCAGTTTTGGAAACTGACATATGCTCATCTCTATCTTCTCTCTCAAGCACTTTTCTTCTTCTCGATCAGTCAAGACTTCACTGTCGTTGGTTCTACTATCAAAGTTCTACTGTGGATTGCTCCTTCCTTGCAAATCCTTGGTCAGTTTAAGGTAGGATTGCCAGATTCTTCTTCCTTCAATTCTTCAGTTTCTAAGAACTTCCCCATTCTAATTGTTTCTCTGCAACCTGATTGTGAATCAGTGTTGGTTCCCTGCGTTCTCTGTTGATCTTTCGCTGTTGGCTTCCTCTACAATTTCAGCTGTTAGAATAAGGCGAGAATTGTAATTGTGTCATCTGTGGTTAGTAATTTGGGAGTCTCACTTTTTTCTGATTTAGAATTATATGTCTACGTTTGTGGTGTTGTCAGTGGTTATCTGATTTGCGCTTCAAATTACGTTCTGGACTGTCTGCGTTGGTTGGTTTACTGCTTCAGATTTGGGAAATCCTCTGCGAATTTATGAGGTAGGTGATTAATGGATTCAGTGGGGGTGTTCACCAATGGGGAGTTTCTAATCTAGAAATCCGATTGTGCTAACGATTTGTGTTTCGATTATTGATTACCTATGGAATTTGCATTGTTTTGACATAGTAAAACCCCCACAGTTCTGGATTTCTATATCTGATTTCGTATTGTGATTTGGGTGCAACTTGACATTCTGTTCGTAATGTTTCGCTTCTGAATTTCCTGTAACTTGCAGTGTCCGGACTCCGGACATATGTCCGGACTTGTATGTCTAGACAGGCTGTCTGATGTGATTTATTTTTCAAAGTTTTTCGAGTGTCCGGATGGACATGTAAGTCTGGACGGAATGTGAGGATAGGTTCTGGGCTTGCGCTTCGGACTATGTCTGCACTTGTAAGAACGAACGCAAGTCCGAACACCTCACAAGGTTTTAGAAATTTCTTATCAGCATGTGTCCGAACATGTATGTTCGGACACATGTCCTGACACGACCGTGTATCTTTTTTGGAAAACTCGTCTGGACTTGCAAGGTCAGACGCAAGTCCGGACGTGAGATTCTTCCCTCTGATTTCAACTTCGACATCCGTCCAGACTTGCAAGGTCGAATACAAGTTCGGATGTGTCTAAAACTTTGATAACTTCTTCTTGGCATGTGTCCGAACTTGTTTGTTCGGACACATGTTCAGACAGTTCTGGAACTTTTCCGTCCAGGCTTACAAGGTCGGACGTAAGTCCGGACGTCTGTATTTTCGCCTCAGTTTTTTTCGACTTCAACTGGTGTCCGGACTTGCAAGGTCGGACGCAAGTCCGGACACGATTCTGTTTTTGCCTAAATCATTCGTTTGAACTCCGTTTCAACTTATGTTTGCGGGATTATATTCCCCTAATGTTAAATAAGCTATTTAACCTCTGTTTGGTGCATCTTGGCACACTATGCTTATGATTTATTAAGCTTCTATTTTGAGACCTAGTTATCTCTGTATCTGAGCCGTGGATGACAGGGTCTAGCTATCCCGTAGCGCGCTGGGTAGGATTTCCTTCTGTTTTTTGCCACGGGTGTCTCCCCCATTCTGTTTACGAGTGATGTTTTTTTATTCTGTTCATGGATTTATCTGTTCTGTTTAAGTTCTTTGATCTCTAGTGTCCCACTCTGATTTGTGAATCTGTTTGCTTTGTCTGAAATATATGAACTTTGTTGTGTTGGAAAGGCACCCTATTCCTACTATTTGAATTTTGGTCTTCTGTTTATTTCTCATAAATGTTTTGACCATCTTCATTGGTGAAGTTGGTCACTTACTGAGCATAGTTGTTTGCTCAATCCCCTACTTTCACTAACATTGCAGATTGATCGTCGAGGACCGCCTTTGTTTATAGAGCTTAGTTAGATAGCTCGTATTCGTTATTTGATTCACTTACTTTTGACACTTGTAGCCTATGAGCCTTTGTTAGCGTTTAACTCTACGCTTCTATTTCTGATTTGACATTGGTATTTGTATTATGGTTTGGAATACTTTGATACACTTTGATTACACGTATTTATATAGGTTATATTCGGGCCTTTACTTCGAATGTTAGTTAGAGCCTTGCGTTACTAGGTAGTAATACGTGGCGTGTAACATCCCTAACTCCTAGGCCAGTGACAGGATTATTACAGCACCTACTTGGAAGTTAATCAACATTCAGATATATTATCTAAGTCATTCAGTAGCATCATATTTGGGTGTGCGCTCACATTGCTATATTCCAAGACGAGAAAGAGAACTTTGAGAGGTTGTTGTTTAGTTGAGTTATTGTTTCTGCACTCAAGAGCCATATTTAGCTTATAGAGCTCTATACTCCAAAATAGTCCCTAGTTCTTATTGATTTATCTCTAGAGGTTTTCAGTGTAGGTGTTAGACAGAGTCCTTCTGTCTAACCCTAATAATAGGAAGCTAGGTTGTAAGTTTATTATGAGTTTTCACTACAAGCATATTCTTTCTTGTAGTTTTTTTATTAGAGGCTTGTGCACTCTCTAAACATTCCAGAACGAGTCTGTTTGAGTCTAACAATCCAAATAGACTCATTCATCACTTTCGGTCCTATCATGTGGTATCAGAGCCTGCGTTGGCTGATAAAATCCCTCAAACATGGTAGAAATCACCACTTTTAACAGCAATAACAAAATACAAATCGAGAATCCTATGTTAACCTCTACGAACTACTACATGTGGAAAAATGAGATAGAGTTTCACTTGAAATTTTTGAGCCAACACTATGGACAGTGGTTACTAAAGAAGAATTCAAGCTCTTTTAAGATAAGGATGAAGCCGAGTACTCCAATGAAGAACAACAATGTGTAGAACTCAACACACATGCAATTCGTGTAATCTACACTAGTATCTCTCCACCGAAAAAAATGAGGGTGTATCACATGAGGGTTGGTAAAGACATTTGGAACCATCTACGTGCAGTCCATGAAGGTGAGTCCCTCAATGAGCCTGAGTTAGGGACAATGAGTCATATCTGTTTAATGGCTCAGAAAGACCAGGTAAGCATCTACTTTATCTAATCGTGCTACTAGTGCAAATTCAGTATCTTCCTTAGAGCTTTCCATATATTTCATAGATCATAGTCATCCTGAATGTGAACTCATCAAAGAGCAAGACCAAATCTCTCTTCTCTACGAGGAAATGCATATTTTAAAAGGTCATATTACTAGGGATCGACTTAAGCTTCGTGAATACTATTAAGAATTTATAGAAAGAATTGAGTGATTGTAGAACTCTCATTGTAATTTTAGACTCTCAAACTGTAACTCTACCTCAATAACTTAAGAAGAAAAAGTCCAAGCCACTTCCAAAAGCTTTTTTTAATCCGCTTACATTAGTTCGTGAAATTGCTGGTGTTTAAAAGCCAAAGTGGTGTGAAGAAAAACTCATTGAGTCAAAGTATATTAAAAAAGAAGTTGAAAAAGAAGTTGACACTCTCACCACTACCCTTAAGAAGGCGTAAAGTGACTCTCTCAAATCCATGTCTGCACCTTCGTGGCTTCCTGGAAAAAATAAAGTCGATCTTTGTCAAATGGATACCAGGCCAAATAATCTTTCTTGACGGTAACTTCAAAGAGAAAAGTTTACAAAAAAAAAATTAAGATGGCAAACGAAGTATGTCTAATTTCCTCATATGAAGATTTATGGTTATTATGGTTATGATGGTCACACAGACTCTATTGTAGGAAACTAAGTCGAGATCTATCTTTTAACATCTCACGTATTTCTACTATTGTTCATGCATGAGAACTTTATCATTCTTCATCTAAGAAGGGACCTAATACGTCTGGATTCCCAAAACTAACAAGTAACATTTTGTAGGCAGAGAGACTCGAGAACAATGACTCTTGGTTTTTGGACAATGTTTGTTCAAGATATATTACAAGAAACCAAGATAAGTTTATGACTCTCTCTGACCATCAAGGGGGAAAAGTTATTTTTGGATAAAATATGCACGGTGAAATCATAGAAATTGGCTCCATTGGTAACCCTTCTTTATTTAAAAGTTGACAATGTTAACTTAATTGCTGGTTTAGGATATAGTATCTTAAATGTATCTTAGATTTGTGACTTCCTCAATCTAGTGTTATTCTCTCCGATTAATTGCAAAATATTTGATGCTACTACTGGTGACTTGAAGGTAATTGGGAATGAATTGAAAACCTGTATTTGATTAACACTTCAATTCTTTAAATAATACAGGTTAACTCTGCCTAAGCGTGCAACACAAAAATTAAATCTTCGGCACGCCAGGCAGAGTCATGCTCATTGTTGTTGTTTGGTATATTGATATGCAACCTCCGGTATAAACATCCAAGTAGACTCTGTCTACGGATCCTATTACCAAAATCAATCAGACTCCATTTGCGAATCATGTACAGAAAGTAAGCAGACTAGTGCCAGCTTGAAGTACTTTGAAGTTTTATTAACATGTTACCATTCTATATGATAATACCATCTAAAGTCATCAAATTCTCTGAATTCTTGCTTGCACTAAATTTATAGACTTGAGTTCTTATTTTTATGAGATTATGTGGAGATGAACTTAATCTAATTGAATTATGTTTCCACAGACTCTTGCTTGCTGGTATCATCACCAAGGCATCACCCATGGTTGAATTTGAGCTCTTTCGCACACACCATGGCGTGACTCGTACTGAATGAGGATGGTCGTATCTCCTCTTTCTCTTGGAGGCAGGGTCTGGGTACTCAAGTATAGTATCTTTGGCACCATACTCTCCTTGGTTAAGTTATTCAACTTAACTTTGCTGTATTTTTTTGTTTAAAAACCCGCCCATTTTCCTTAACAATTTCGACCAAAACACCCACATCAACCATCCCACAATTCCAAAGCCCAACTCTTTCAAACCGGCTGCCACTACCACTGAAGCAAAACCAACTGCCACATACACTGACCCAACACCTCACATCACCAACCATTACAGCTTTGCCTACATAATCAGTAACAAAATCTCCCAACCTTGAAACTATTCCTACTCACTCACTAACTCAAAGCCAAAAATCCTCCTAATAGGACACTCCTGTTATCCCAACACCCAGAACCATCTAGCTCTAATCACATTTTCTCACTGGCTACTCAACGTTATGGTCTCTCTTACCGTCTGAGTCCATCACTTCCCCTTGCCTTCAGTCTACCCAAGAATACTGCTAGAGTCAATCTGCCTAAGAATACTTCTAGAGTGAGTCTGACCAAAAATAGCCATGAAGTTGAAGTGGATTTAAAAAATAAAAAAAGAAAGAAAAATAAAAGAAATAAATACGAAAATTCCATGAGAATGCTAAAGCAAGCAAAGTAGCATCGTATCTTCATCTTATAATCCATCAAAAGAAGACTCTTTCTCCGGTCACCACTTCCAAGAGTGGAAGTCGCATGACTCTAGTTCACGCTTTACAACAAGGCTAGCTTGCCCAGATGGGAATGAGTACTTTGGTCAATAAGCTTTACTACCACAGTTAGTCACATCTAGCACTCTCTTGTGATTCAAAATAAATGGGCCAATACCAAGTCCCGAACCTCATTTTCTAGCCTACACCCGCGATCCCCACTGAATATTCCGATTATTTCTACCCATGACCATACTTTCAACCTATTATAAAGTTTGTTTATCTTGGTGGTGCTTTTATCAAAGTTTCGCAGACTTTGTTTGTTAGCTATTAGCCATGTATTGCTTCTGGATGTCAGATAGACTTACCCTGTTTTGCCAGATAGACTTAGTCATGTATCTCTAGAGGCTTTCAGTGTAGGTGTTAGACAGAGTCCTTCTGACTGACCCCAAGAATAGAAAGCTAGGTTGTAACACTACAAGAGAAAGGCTTGTTTGCTACCGATAAAATTGGTAGCGATAATAGTGAAATTGGTAGCCAACTCGCTTTTGTTCATTTGCTACTGGAATTTGGCGGTGGGTAAACCTTTGGTGGCGAAATTAATTTTCACTACCGTTTTCTAGTTGGTAGTAATTTTACTGCCACACCGCCACTGCTTCCTCCTCGAACCCGCGATCTGATATTACATTAACCATTGGGCCAAGATAGTTATTCGCAACATATATAAATACTACATGTATATATTGAATGTTTGATAATCTAAATATAAATGAAATTTTTTGCCGAGATATGACCGAACATTGGATATGTAAAAATTAATAAAATAGATGTCGGTCTAACTAAGCCACATCGATATTTTAATGTACATGATATTACAACATTAATTTTGTACGATCAAAATAATAGAAATAAAAGTATATGTTTGCTTAAAATTATATACCATTAAATATATATATATATATATCATTTAAAAAATTTAAACATTTATAAATTTTATATATATATAGTTTGTATATATTTTGCAAATTTTATCCAACACGTCAACTAATTTAAAATGTTATTATTTATTCTATTTATTCTATTTTATTAATTTATGTGATTTTTGTAAATTAAAAGAATTATATAGTAAAATTTATAAAAAGTGCACAAAATTTAAAATTTATATACATATATATATCATTTACTAATTTAAATTATTTTTACAGCTAATTTATATTAATTTTTAAAATTTTAACGAACATATGTACTAGTTTAAATTATTATTACATGTACTCTATTTTATAATTTATTAATAAATGTGATACTTTGAAAAGTAAAAATATTATAAGTATAAAAAATATATTATGTTACATATATCTTTTATGATAAATAAATTTTTGTAGTTGTACATAGTTTTAATTTATTTTCATGAATTAGAAAATTTTTGTTTACTTAAAATTCTTAAAATTTTGATAGTTAAAAGTTAAGAAGTAAAATATACTAACGGTACTATATTGAAAAAAAAACTATAAAAAAATAAAATATTTATATAAAAAAGATAATATATCCACTATTGCATCAACAATATAGGTTAGTATTATGAATTATGTAGTAATCATACGTTTAAGTTATAAGTCAATAATAATTTTATTAACACCTAAGAATATTAGCTATCATTTCTTATATTCTAGCACAATATCAATTGAAATTTCATCGGCATTATTAGTCGGTAGTAATTTTGAAACTTAAGATAGTAGCAATTTAGCTATTTGTTAAAAATATTTGCTATCATAGCCAAAATAGTAACACAATAGCAACCGTAATAAAGTGTTAGTAGCAATTTCATAATTTTGCTTATCTACATGGTCATAGCAACTTTTAAGATAGTAGCTAGTTAGGTATTGATTAGAATTTTTTTACTACCATTGCTCAAATAGTAGCATAATAGCTACCATGATTGAATTAACATTAACCAAGTAGTAGCAATTCATTTAATTTAGCTACCGATATTGGTAGCAAAATTACTTTTACTAAAACTACCGGAATGAAAGATAAAATAGCTACTATTGGTGGTAGCAATCTTGTAAGGCGGTAGACATTTAACTACTGACTAAAAGTTTAGCTACCATTGTTGTTATGGTAGCACAAAAGTAACCACTTTGTTAATAATATCTAAAATCAGTAGCAATTATCCAATTTAGAAACCAATATATGTGTAGTAGCAATTCATCAGTAGCTAAAACGTCTTTTTCTTGTAGTGTAAATTCATTATGATTTTTCAATACATGCATATTCTTGTTGTTCTTTTTACTAGAGGCTTCTACACTCTCCAAACATTCCGGAATGAGCCTGTTTGAGTCTAACAACCCAGTTAGACCCAGTCAACACTTTCGTTCCTATCAAATTTCCATAGGCATGTAGTTACACGGGATTGCATAGGAGAAGTTTAATCTACCCGTAATACTACAAAATCCATAGCCAAACCAATTATTCGACTTACTACAAACCCAACACACATAGCCAAACCGAAACACTTAAGTAACCAAAGGAAGACTAAATGTAAAGTAGAAATACTTGACAATAAAGTTCTTATAAAGCAAGAGGTGCATTAATCTCAGCAAAAGCTCCCAGACAAACTAATTGCATGAGTAGTGCCCTCAGATGCAATTAGTTAATTGAATCCACATTTTTCATGGACTCTGAGGCCATCTCAGAGTCGCTTTTATGTTCAACACAACATTCTTGATTTGGCCGGTTCAGTCTGGATTTGCTCCTACATCAGGGTTACGCAACTCATCACTGAATAGATCCATCGCTTCTACTACATTTGCGACGAGTAACATAAGTTCCGAGGGTAACTACCTGTGTCTCCCGCAAGGCCACATCTGCTCCAGCTGGAACATCTACAAAGCCCCCATAGGATTGACATGCAAAGCTCCTAAGACTTTCAAACCGGTGCAGTACTCCAAGATCAACAAACCGGAGTCGTACACTAGTGACATCCTTTCTGCTACCCCTTCATGGCATGGGAGGTGGTGAAGTAGGTAGGGAAGGTGATCGTGGTGGTAGAGCAGGTTGACCGCAAGGGTTACCACAAGAACATCAACCACACTCACTCTGACTCGGTGTGGGTATCTCGTCGAGCCTCCAGCTG
Organism: Limonium bicolor; assembly: GCA_023374045.1. Taxonomy (NCBI): domain Eukaryota; kingdom Viridiplantae; phylum Streptophyta; class Magnoliopsida; order Caryophyllales; family Plumbaginaceae; genus Limonium; species Limonium bicolor. The sequence continues at coordinate 271,579,848 of CM041781.1, read as the reverse complement.
GATGTGGATGAAGCGTGTGTGATGGAAATGGTGAGAATGAGGAGAGCTTGAATTAGAAGGAGATTAGTGGACCGGTACCCTAGTGGGCCGGTGCCTTTAGTTATTAGTATAATAAGTTAGTGGTTAGTGGGCTTGTATTATTTACATGTTAGGCCCAGTTCCATTGTAATGTCTAGAACATTCTAGGTAACCTCTAGAATGTTCTATGTAACCCCTAGAATGTTCTATGTAACCCCTATAAATAACCACCTACTGGTATGGAAATATACACAAGTTCTCTCAATTACATTAAGACATTAAACCTCACAATGTCCGGTTACCATGTTCAAATATTCTAACTATGGTATCAAGAGCCATATTTCCATTCCTGTTCGTCTTCCTCGCTCCTTGCTTCTGTTTCAAAATCTTCTTCAAGGCACCGGCCCACTAGGGTACCGGTCCACTAGAGATAAGTGGATGAAATCATCATAATGAGGCACCTAAATTGGCATGCAATTTGCCAATGAGGTGAGATGGAGGAGGGAACAACCGAATCATTTGGGATTGAGGAAGAAAAAGTGGGGAGAGAGTGAGGAATGTGCCGGAGATTATAAAGTTGCGTCGCTAATCCTTGTTGCGTTACAATGTGATTTGAAAATGGAGCAAACAGCTACTGTATGTGGCAAAGGCGGTAACGGTGGCAGTGAAATGACAGAGGAGGGGGAGGGGCGAGGAGAAAAGCAGGAGAGAAGCAATGGACTACATTTTTGCTAATGGTTACCTTTATTAGTTAAGATTTTTGTGTGAGGACATGTGGAGCAAACTAGCACATGTGGAATAAGTTGTGGGATCATTTAGTTCCAGCCCCTTCAAAGCCTGCTAAATCAACAAAAGCACGTTTTTTTTATTTAGTTGCTTTCATAATAAACTGAGGTAAGTTTTTAGATACAACATAGACATAATTATTTTATGCCTCTAAATCCTAACGAGGCAATTAATTGATCAACAAAGATTTCTTTCTATGTAATAGTGCAATGTTTACAATCAATAATTACAATTAAAATCTCTTACGTATAAAACCAATTATTAAAGCACTAGTTTCTAAACAAAATTGTTTTGGATAATCCTAATAAGCTGATTGAGAATCCTGGGCTTGTTTAGAATAAAAAATGGAGTAGATTTTGAACGTTAACTATTGACTATCCTTTTTATGAGATGAAATTATGTACAAAATATTTGTATTATTCAAATCTAGCTATAAATACATTATGTATGACTCTTTTTTTGGACGTTCTTTATTGTTTATAATTTGTGAAACAAGATTAATAAATGCTATTTTGTAGGTGCTACTATGTAGGTCATCTAACAAGAAACTCCGAATAGTTTCCTCCGAATTAACCGACAACTAGATAGTTTCTTGTTGATTGATTATCGACAAATAAATTGGAGTTCGATGACCCTCCTTCCCTAACTTGCCGAACTTTTTACTACACATGTACACAAAATTGATTTACTATTAGTAAGCTTTGGATTTTTTTTCTTTCGTAGTATGCTTTGGATTGGACAAATGCGCGTATGAAGTTGCAACTACTATGCAAAATTGATTTACTATTTAGTTTGACCGACTGACCTAATTTCATCGAAAAAAAAAAGTTGACTGACCTAATCACCTACAAAATTCACATGCATGGAGTCAATTAAGCTAGAGGGTCAATTATCAAACAAAAAAGAATAGCTTTTCCGATATTGTCAGGAAGACTTTCATCAAAAAATATTGTTAGGAAGACCTCGAGCATATCAGTCAAACTACTATGCCATACCAGAACCAGAAAGTCAACACATTCAATTTACGACTACGTTTTTTTCCAACATAGTTGTTTTTTTTTTTTTTTGAAACCAATTTTTCTCCAACATAGTTGTTAGCCCTTAAAACAAGTTACTATGCAAAATCCTACAAGTTTTTTTTTCTGTTCTTCAATTTTAGTATATTTACTTTATATTAATATCATCCCTTTGATAAGTAGAAATTTAGGGGTATGTATCCTAAGATCAATGTAGATGTAATCATAAAACATATGTGTATTAAACCTCATATCTCAATCCATCATGCATGAATTAATCTCTTAAATCGTGGCGTTATCATATTTAAGTATCTATATATAGGGTAATCCATTATGCTCTAATTAATAGCATTATACTTCATAATTTTTGTTTAAACAACCATTACGAAATTCTTAAGGATTTATCAATATAGTCACAAGGGTTGGGATATCCCTTTCAAACTTATAGGCTATAACCTTAGATAAATATAATTTAGATCAAGGTCGTAGTATAACTGTCAAATGAGAAAAAAGGTTGTTGTTCCGCTAGGAATTATAGTTTGTCTAGCATATCACTAGTTTAACAATGTGTATACTACAAAAAAAAAAAGTCATTTTTTTGAGTTTTTATTTCGACGCGAACGAAATCCGCTGCAATTGAATAAGAAAATTACTGCGCAGCTTTGCTAACGTCGTTTTTAAAAAAAAAAGGAAGATAGATATTCTATTTCTCTTTTAGCCAATTTCTCAGTAAACTCTTGTTTGGTGTTGGCGTTGAGTTGTTATTCACGGGAATTCTTTCACAGACCCAGAAGCCTCAAGAGCTTCATCCTACAAATGCTTCCCATCGTGTTTGTGTAATGATTCGACAGAATACATCTCAAATTTCCATTCAACTGGTGGATTTTAATTTCGTCAATCTTATATGTTTTATTATTATTCATCCTTGTTTAACTAATCATTTAAATGCAGGAAGCTGCTCGATCCTATGTGAAAGAAAAAACTGGTGCTTATTCATTATTTGAAGCCACTGTTGAGGCTGAAGTCGAGGCTCATTATCATCTACGAGGACCAGATGACAGAGGTACCCGTTATTGGGCCGAATTAATATACCTTTCTTCCTCCTGATGATCAGTTTCGTACCTATCTAATCGTAATATTATTTCAGTGTGTTCAGTGTCGGTGTGTTCAATGTCTTGATTTCTAGATTATTCATGTGCATCATTTCATCCCTTAGATTGTTGTTAGTTTATTAGCCTCACTTCTGTCTGATTGATTAAACTATTCCAACTGTGAGCTATAGGAAGAATTGAAACTGATAATCATGCATAAAAGTAGTAGGTATAGGCATTTCTCAACAAGAATTGCCATCTATTATTTCTCCCTCAAAAACTCCTTTCACTCATACGCTCCCTAGCAATTTAAAATGTACTATAGTCTATAGATATATTCTCTACAATAAGGGGCTGAGCAAATCCTCTACAGCAACTACATGTTTTATACATGGTTGCAACTTATTCAACAATGCTGAACATAAATAGTAACAGATGGTGCATGCCTAACTCTTCTAGATGGGGTTGGTGAAACAGATTAACAATCTAATTCAGGATTATTATTTTTATGGCTGGTTTATGGGTTTCGTTGGTGTTGTTTCTTGCTGATTAAGCTATTCGGATGTTAGAATGATGATCATAGGTAGATATTAAGTTTTCTCTGTGATTTTTCTTGTTCTGATTATGCTTATCTATGTCTGAATTATTTTTGCTGCCTAGTGTTGCCCACTAGGGCAGTTTGAGCTTTGCAAAATCGTCAACCATAGCTGATGTTTAGTGATGTTGCTGTTCAATTTGTTTCAGCCATGTCTAGGCCTTGTTTTGCCTGGTTTTTGCTGGATTATATTGAGCCTGCGATACTGTTTTAGGGGCCAATGAGCTTAGTACAGCATGCATGGTAAAGTGTGTTAGATTATGTCATGTTTCTGCTCTGAATATGACCCCTTTTTTGCACCTGTCCATTCACTATACCATTTGCACCTATCTATTTATCCTTTCACTCAAAACTGCTGTGCTGGTCAAGGCTAATGTCTGTCTTCCCTATCTTCACTTCCTCCAACCCAATTCTGATGTTTCCTAATTGTTAATAGATTAGTATCTTGTTCTTTGTATTCTTATTGAAGTATTGTGTTTGTTTTTTAAGGAAGGGTTAAAGGATATGGTTATGGAATTAAACCTTCACAATTTAACCGTGAAAACAGTACAACTGATGGGTCTAGTTCTAATGCTGCTCGTGCTAAGGTTTCCATGCTCTGAAACCAAATGGCCAGCATGGAACAGATGATTGCTACTTTGCAAGCCCAAGTAGAAGCCTTGGCCTCTCAAAGAGCTGCTGGATGAGCTGTTGAATGTAGAAGAAAAACACTAGTAAATAGTTTTGTTAGTTACAGTTGTATTAAAACTATGGCTGCAGATTTGGGTGTGAAAAACTACTATTTTGGGTGTGGAAAGTAGTGAAAAACTGCCATTTTGGGGGTGAAATAATGATTGTTGTAATACTGATTTTTTATTACGATTTTGAAATCCATATTTTGGAAATTTGGATACATTGTAATGTAGTACGTATGATATGATTCTACATATATATAATAGTATTGGACAGACCAGTCTAATTAGTTCCTTTTATTTTTGTTTTTATTTTTTTTAAGAAAAAACCAAAAAAATTCGACGCAATTTTTATGTGTTTCTGCACAAAAATTTCGTCGAAATATATATTTTTCGACGCAATCCTGTGCGTCGAACTAAACAAGTCAATTGCGTCGAAATTTTTTTTGACGGTCAACTAGACGACGTGAGTTCGACACGTGGATTTTGAAATTTTCGACGCAAATCCTGCGTCGAAAATGCATTTTTTTGCGTCGAAATCTCCTTGTTTTCTTGTAGTGGTACAAATATATACAAAAGGTGCAAATAATGTAAATTTAGGGCACTGGTGCAGAAAATGTTTTTTACCACGGTTATTTTGCCTATATACCACGGTTCTAAACCGTGGTTAATACGCGCGTCGTATATTCGAAAATGACTATAAACCACGGTTTAAAACCGTCGTTTAAAAGCTAGAGTATAAACCACGGTTGTTCGACGACCGTCGTTTAAAGCTGTTTTGTCGCGCGATCAGACCGATTTTATACCACGATTTGGCCTGATAACCATGGTATATAAGCCTTTTATACGACGGTTCGGAAACATAACCGTGGTATATAACCCCATTTGTCTACTGTTTTCCGCATCAACCGTGGTTTATAACGTCGTTCCCATTGAGTTTTAAACCACGGTTTTTAAGTGAACCGTGGTTTTTTTTTTCTTTTTTTTGTTTAGTTTTTTTTTGTTTTTCTAGCCTCTACCACATATGTTTCCAACACAACCCAATTTACAATCGCATATACAAACCTGTAAGGGCATCCAACTGGTATTGCCCTTTGATAACCAACCACACTACATGACCATAAACCAAGTTGCCAGTTTGAATTGCAACATTTTTAAAACGAATTGCAAACAAACTTTCAAAAAGAGAGAGTTGAACTTTACAACTTTGAGAGTCTACGTTGCTTCAGCACAAACAAAAGTGTAAGTCTAACTACACTAGCTAGGGATAAGATCTAAGAAACGCTCAAGTAATTTTTACACCAAAACTGCGATAAATGATCTCTTACAAAGTCCAGATCCACTTTGGAATACGTGACCCCCGCATTTGTGAAAAAAGAAATGATCTGTCCATAAAAACTGACCATCATTAGTACACACAATTTTATTTAAAATGCAATAACTTTAACTACAACTTTGATTAATGGGTTACCTTGTCATCATTGTCAAGCGTGTCAATATTTTGTACAATCTCGAACATGTACCGCATCACGTAATAGCCACAGCTCCGTGAATCAGGTGTTTAGGACACTGTCATCACACCATCCATGGATTACCAACTTTAGACAGATCAGAAATTTAAACGTTAACTTTAATACAAAACATGCATAATTAAATGATTACTTACACGTATGTATTGGAAGTTCAAGATGGAGAATGGTTTCTTCTCATCACTTAAACCAAGCTTATGGCCCCTGCATATTTTAAATGAAGCCATTTATTGCCAATAATCCAGGACAAGCTTAAAATAAATACAAAAGCATTAAAATTTTAAATACTCACTCCTTCAATATTTCTCTACAGCGATCTCTCGAAGGTCATCAGCGCCCAATGGGTCTAGTATCACACCATGAGGTGTCGATACACAACACCAACAACATCCAATGATTGCTACCACAGGTAAACAAAGAATGTTTTTGTAGAACAATATTTTTAATTTATCACATAATGTAATTAGGAAGCAAAAATTCTAGTTATTGTGTACTTACATCTGATGATATGGGATCAGCAAATATTGCTTCTTCTTCGCATCGCAGTACAAAATCCCTGCCTCACGTGCTGTGCACATCCTTGCTCATCCAATGCGGCCTGACTTGCTGACATCAATTGCGGACACAAGAAAGAGATGGAAGATAATCTCTTGTTCGATATCAGTCTAGTAGTCAAACACCTAAACAACATTTTTTCATAAGATATGTTAAAGCTTAAAAAATGAAAGTAATTTAATAATTTAAAAGATACTTACACACAATAGGCCTGAATCACAGAGATGTTAAGCAGGTCTCCCATCAAAAATTCTCTTAGATCGCTCACGGTAATCATCAGATCTCTGGGCTCAGGGGAGTGGAAAACATGCTTAGACACTATCATGTTGAAGTTGGTGACAGACTGCGGCTTCGTCATGAAAAAGTCAACAATTTTTTGTTTGACTGTCAACTTCTTCAGATACTTGGGTGTCAGAATGGCGGATCTCCTAGGAGTCATATCGAAAGGTTTCACCACCACTTCCTTTCTCACACTCTGACTCTCCTCATTTGATTTCACAACTTCCTTCCCCTTATCCACTTTCCTCTTCTTAACCGGTCTTAATTCCTTATCAATCTAATAGTATACAAAATTTAAATAATAAACATATCAGTCAAGTTAAAAACTAAACAGTAAGCATGTAAATAGTTTACCTTGTCACTGACATCAATGAGAGATATGGCCATGGAACAACTGAAGATTGTGCTTGACCTATTTTACTCCACTGATTCCACTCCAACGGAAGCGGAGAGTCCTCATGGCCTCGCACAATGTCGTCTACCATCACACGAGCGTGAAGAGGTGGGATGAGCTTGAAATGTACTATACTGTTCGGGTGACGGTGTCCGTCTCCTAAAACCCGACCGTATGCAACATGCACAGTCTCACCATCCAACACTTGAAACAGATGGCATGATTTAGCCACCTACATCAACTCACAACAGTAAGCAAGGTAATAAAATTATATTGTTTTAAAAGTAATGTTAAAATAACTAAGGACGAAAAAAGAACAAACCGGAAGGTTTTGATAAGGAAATGTGTCTCTGGTAGAAGAAGAAGGTGCAGGATGATCCACCATCGGAGTATCCGCCGTCGTGGTAGGAGCAGACGTCGGTGTAGGATCATCGACCATCATAGGATCCACCGTCGTGGTAGGATCCGGAGCAGACGTCGGTCTAGCAGTAGGTGCCGGTGTAGGAGACGCGGCCACTGTCGATGTATCCGCCGTCGCGGTAGGAGCAGACACCGGTGTAGGAGTAGGTGTCGGTGTAGGAGTATGCACCTGGCCCAATACTAAAGCCTCAAGTCTTCGCAGGCGCTCCTCGTAGGCTTGACGCTCCTCAGCGTGACGTCGCTCCTGCTCCTGTACCCGTTCCTCCACCCGTGCATCCACCATTCTCTCTATCATTTCAGCCTGTGATACTCTCGATCGAGATGATGGAAACACATCTTTTTGGCGAACTTCCCCTCCTAGCCCCCGCACTCGCCCTGGATGATCCTTTTGCCCAAGGGCCTTATTCAGTGGATCATCCTGAGACGGAGGGACCGGAACCATCTCCCATCGCTCAGTAGATCCAGACTATTTTAAATTACAAAAACATTAGAAATGAACTTACTAATTAGTAAACAACAACTTTTAAAAATATATACTTACAATCTTTGAAGCCAACTCAGCAGTCTCGCTCTGCGGGAACACATATACTTCCTCCTCATTTTTCTTCATGCGACCCAGCATAAATGTCTGCACCCTACTTGCATCGTCAACATTATCAATAACTGACTGAGTGCCGTCTTCATTAGTTTTCGTCAGTAGGCCCTCGCTCTTCCACTTCTCCAAGCGCCCCGTATATCCAGCTCGCCCCATGAAGTGCTTATATATATTCTTCGCCCGGTTACGTCTTGCTTGTTCTTGATGTAACTGTTACAAAATTTGTATATTTGTAAGGTATGCATAACAATAAAAATATTTGTTAAATTTTATTCCTTAAATAATTAAGAAAAAATAATTGTAAAATACCTTAAACTCTTCAGTCTGGCGATAGTCGTAGAATATCTTCCAGTCCTCCTCCGTGATCATACCATCATACACTACCCACGGCGGTGACCTCTTGGAGCCCGGTTTGTTAATCCAACCATCTACCAACCGATGCTTGAACTGTCGCAGCGATGTCGCTAGAAGTGATTCAATCTTCGTCCGAATTTCATCCGCGACTTTGTACCGCTTCTTCACCATCTGCCACATGATTTCTTTGTCTGCCTTTTCTTGATCCTTCCAATCCTTATTAATCGAGCAATGGGATTTTACCATCAATCCCAAGTAAGAAGCAAACTGCTGCTTCGACCCACCAGAATGTCGGAGGTACTTGTCCCAGACCAAATCGATGGGAGAATCCTTCTTCACCTTCAACCCACGGGTCGGTCCACGTCCCTTCCGAGGATTTTGCGAAGTAGATGCAGCTGGTGGTTCTTCAGTAGGGACGTCATCGTCAATATCATCCAACCCCAACAGTAAGTCCTCTTCGACTCTATCGTCAGGATCCATAATCTGAAAAATAATCAATAATTAACAAGGTTAATACGAACATCTACTGAATCAAATGTTGAAACATGACAAAAATGAATATATATATATATATATATTGTCAATCAGACTTACAAAATATCATCGTTCAATCCACAATCTTTCATTGTGGTCGGACCTTCGATATTCAAAATTAGTTACATTATCTACCTCCATCGGCAACCGAATAGGTACATCTGTTTCATCTTCACAGTCGTATTCATCCTCATCAACAATATTATCAATCCCAACTATCGATCTTTTACTCTGCATTACAATAGACCATCTGGGATTACACTGATCACGACAGTAGAATACTTGTTTTGCCTTTGATGCAACAATAAAGGGTTCATCAGTAGGAGTCACTGTCGATAAATCAACTAGCTTCATGCCATGATCCTCCTCACGATATCCCTGTTTGTTGTCCACCCATTTGCAACGAAATACGCAAATAACACCATAATATTCGTTCTTCAGTGTATTGCGACTTGTTCCTGTGAAAATGTCTTGTGAAGCGATAAGATGCACACCACTGTTCTGGTTTGTCGATTTACAATCTTGACGTTCAGTGTAAAAAAAAATCCATTTACATCATAGCCTTCATAAGACAACACATCGAGATTTGGACCAGTGCCAACAACTGGATCATTTCATCCACGTTCCTTGGATCTTTGTACACCTTCTGTCTGAACCACTTAACAAATGTTGCATTCTCTCTTTTTTTAATTTGGCATTACTCATCGTTGGGTGTTTTGTTTTGAGGTAGGCTAGGTGTGCATCGAAATACGGTTCAACACCTTCAGAATGATTCAACACAACCAGATGTGCCTTGTTCAATGTATCAATATCAACTCTGCATAATTTTTTCCACAGGTACCAACCCCTTTAAGCCTGCCATCATGTCTTGCTTTTGGTAATCCAATAACATCAACACCGTGTAAGTAGTGAGTGCAGAAGTCAACTACCTCCTCTGTTACTGTCCCTTCAATTATGCTTCCCTCTGGACGCCGACGGTTTTTCATTTTCTTTTTCAGTATACCCATATATCTCTCAAACGGATACATGTATCGAAGGTATAACGGACCACAATGTTTGATCTCTCTAACAAGATGAACAAGTAGATGCACCATAATATCAAAAAACGAAGGAGGAAAATACATTTCCAACTGACACATGGTGATCACAAGGTCATTCTGTAGTTTATCCAGCGTCTCCACATCAAGCACTTTACACGAAATTCCTTTGAAGAAAACACATAAATTTGTAATAGTTTTCCTGACATCAGCTGGAAGGATCCCACGATTGCAACCGGAAGTAAGTGCTGCATCAGCACATGATAGTCGTGAGACTTCATCCCTACCAATTTAAGATCAGACATTGATACCAAACTTGATATGTTCGATGAGTAACCAGATGGCACTTTAATATGACGAAGAGAACTACAAAAACTTATTTTCTCTTCTTTGGATAATGTATGACAAGCGGGAGGCAAGAATGTTCTTTTCCCTCTTTGTTGTGGCGCGAGTTCTTCTCGTATACCCAATTCAACCAGATCTTTTCTACCCTTCAAATGGTCTTTTGTCTTTCCTTTCACGTTTAGTAGTGTCGCAGTTACACTTTCACCAATGTTTTTCTCCACGTGCATAGCATCAATGCAATGTCTCACCTCTAAATGTTGCCAATATTCAAGTTCCCAAAATATTGATTTTTTCTTCCAGATGCTCTTTTCAGTGGCTTTAATTGGTGGACCGAAGTTGTTCACAACATTCTTCAACTGATTGTAAGTCTCAGCAGCAGATAGTGGTGGTCGTGCGACTGCATGATCCGTTTTTCCATCAAACTCTTTTGTCATCTTACGGTATTTGTGACCTTTCGGGAGGAATTTCCGATGGCCCATGTACACATTTTTCCACTGTGTTTTAACCGTATACTGCAAGTTCTATCTCCACATATAGGGCACGCTAGAGCTCCTTTAATTGTGTATCCCGAGAGGTTGCCGTATGCAGGGAAATCATTGATTGTACAAAACAACATAGCCCGGAGCGTGAAGTTTTCCATACCGTATGAATCATACACTGTCGCACCTTCATTCCACAACAATTGTAAATCGTCAATAAGTGGTTGCAAAAACACATCAATTTTGTTTCCCGGTTGTTTTGGACCCGATATCAACAGAGAGAGGAGAATATGTCTGGGTTTCATACACAACCATGGCGGCAGATTGTATATTGTCAATAAAACAGGCCAAGTACTGTGTATACTGCTCAAAGTGCCATAAGGGTTCATCCCATCAGTGCATAAACCAAGTCTTAAGTTCCTTGGGTCTGTACCGAATTGAGGGTATATTCTGTCAATGTTTCTCCATTGTGGTGAATCGGCTGGATGTCTCAATTTACCATCATCCTTTCTATGGGTAGCATGCCATCGGAGGTTCTCAGCATCTTTCTGAACTGCAAACAAACGTTTGAATCGGGGAATTATCGGTAGATACCACAACACCTTCGCAGGAGAACCCACTTTAGTGCTTATGTGGTTTCTCACCCTTTTTTACATAGCGTGATTCCCCACATTCAGAGCAATGGTCATCCAACTCATTCTCCTTCCAGTACAACATACACCCATTTGGACAAGCATGTATTTTTTTATATTCCATACCCATCGGACACATTAACTTCTTTGCTTCATAAGTTGTTGTGGGTATCACATTGTCCTTTGGTAGTACATCCTTCAGCAGTTGTAAAAGATCTGTAAAACTGACATCACTCCATCCATGTCTCGCCTTCAGATTGAATAGTTTTAGGACAACGCTCAATTTGTTTTGTGTTTGCGTATCACATCCACTGTACAACGGTTCCTTTGATGCTTGCATCAGATTTTCGAATGTTTTGGGTTTGTTGGAAAAATGTTGTTCAACATCTTCCATCATTGCATTAAGGTCCTCCTGATCATCTGAATCACTACTAGTGAATCATCTTGAGTATCCCCAAAATCGTGTGAAGCATCCATTTCTGATTGTTCTGCAACGACGTTATCAGCACATTCAAACACTTGTACTGAATGTTGACCATGCAGTATTGTTATGGCTTCATAATCTTCTGTAAACCCTCTGCGAATCAGATGATCCTTAATCTTGTCCACACCTCGGTATTTGAAGTCGTTCTTGCAATCGACACAAGGACATCGAATATATCCCTTATCCCTTGGTTTAAGATTGTCAACAAGGACTTTGCAAAATTTATTGACCCCTTCTAGGTACTTGATGTCCAATCTGTCACTGTACATCACTGAGCGCTCCATCTCCTTTTTCAACACACACCAGATGTCGTGAACTCGTTCCATTGATCTCCTCTTTTTTTATTTACAGATTTAACAACCTAAACCTATCCAATCACCTTCGATCTCACCTAGGAACAAGTTAATAATATACAGTAGTTCAGTGATAATTTCGGCAGCATTACCCTACAGTTCTCCTAGTGTATATATATATATATTTACACTATAACACGCTAGGGTAATGCTGCTGAAATTATCACTGAACTACTGTATATTATTAACTCATTCACAACCTAGATGGTGAGATCAAAGGTCATTGGACAGTCCCAACAGGGACTATCTAAGACATACCTCTATCAGGTAAATCTCAGACAGGTAATTCTATGTTTGAATTGATTTTCCATTGTTTAATAGAAAAAAAAAAATAATTGAAGGTTTTAAATACCAACCTGATGAGTACTGGATGGTCAGCGCGAACACACACAGATAGAGAAGAGACAAGTAGACAGATGTTCTTGCACGTAGTATATGACACCTATTCAATGAAATAATTAAGGTTTTAATTGAAACTGTAAGTAATTATGAAGAAAGTTAAATTCGATGGAATTAGAATCAGCTTAAATTCTGGAAAAAATTTGGCATGACCTTTGCGTATTTTTAGACACTCCACATTTTTTTAAGGCAGAAACAAACACAGTAGCAAAACATCAATTCTCAGCAAACCATACGAATTATTATCAGGCAGACAAGTATGCATATAGTAAATGTATATATATGATCAATGAACAAAAACAACCACCCCATTTCAACTTAATCTCACATTTCACCACACTATGCAAATATATATTCTAATGATTGCAGAATAGAAGTAGAATTTAGTATAACGTTTATTTGTGACAATATTTGTTTCTAAAATTATAATCAGAAATGCAAGTGTTTTACCGTGGGTTCTGATCAGGCAAACCGGAAGCAGAGGTTGACAGCAGCAGATAGTGCGACAAGTAGACAATCCGACTGAGTGTAGTGACATCTATTCAATGAAATTAGAATATAAGGTTTTAATTTGAAAAAATAATAATTGAACAAATAATCAAACAAATATTTTGAATAAACCATGTTATTGAAACATTTTTAAAAAACTAACCTAATGAGTAGGGATGATCAAGTCACAAATGGGAAGGAAGAGGGATTGTTCAACCGTAGAAACACCTATTCAATAAAATTAAAATAAGGTTAAATTCTGGAAAAAAATTGGCATGACCTTTGCGTATTTTTATATACTCCACATTTTTTTAAGGCAGAAACAAACATAGTAGCAACATCAGAAAGACTACTACGAAAACCATTTCATTTTCCCCTAAAACAAACATTTAAGAGAACTGTAGAGAATTTTTTTCATTATTCTTTATTCCCTTTCTTGCTTCCATTTTGTTTTATGTGCCAATACAAACACCTCCCCTAAGAATAATCAATAAAAATGGCGGATCAAATAACATGGTTGATCATCGATGATCGATGCATGTGCAGATACATTGATACTTATATGGATGTACTACTTACTACTCGTATTAAAACCCTATCTAATAAGCTTTAAAGACCGTTGCCAGTTAGGAATCGCCACTCAGCGATAAAAGGAGGTGCAATATATATATATGCTTCTTTTATTTTTTTAAAAAATTACAGGGTCTTCAATACCGAAGCCGCTGAAACTGTTAATAGCAGGCACCCTCAATTACAAGTAGGAGTGTATCTTCAAACACACCGCCTCAACCTCTCTTCCTCTACTTAGCAGTTAGCAATGAATGAAGGAATGAATTCACTCGTCACCTCTTTTCTCTGATTTCTGTATCTGTATATTCAATTTTTTCCCTCTGCTTCTGCAATACTCTTTCTTCTTGGGATTTCTTCCACCTCAATTAATACGTTCATTTCCCTGCCCTCCAATTTACATCACACACCTCCCTTCCCCCTTTCTCTCTCTCTCTCTTTCTCTCGCTACTTAATTTAATTGAGTAGTAGTAGTTAGTTTTTAAATCCAACCCATCTCAGCTAATTACCAAAGGATAATTGCCTACATACGCACTGCCTCTTTGTAGCTAATTACCTTCTACAATTCTAACCAGGTATGTAATTAACTTCATTAATAATATATAAACCATTGGAAATCCCACGCATTCAACCGGAGAGAATTCGATATTCAAACAGCCATTGCATTATACACATATATACCATACGTTAAAAAAATAGGTAGTAGCTAGGTTAGGTGTGGTGTTACCTTGGGGCGTGGTGCGCTGAGTCGAGACGGTCTTCAGGCGAGGGGGTGGTGAGGCGGCCGAGAAGATGGCGACGCGCGCGGAGTTAGACCAGAGGAGGACGGGCACAATAGTTGACGGCGGAGGAGGACGGGCACAAGCTCGACGGCGCCGGAGGAGGACGGCACAGCTCGACGGCGACAGGGAAGACGAGGTGGAAAAATCGTCGGGAAATCGCCAGGGGAAAACCAGAGAACGCGGGGAGGAGGAAGAAGAAAGAAAGGTCGGGTTTTTAATTAAACGACTTTTAAACGACGGTTAATTCAGAAACCGTCGTTTAAGACCTATGTGATTGGACCAATAAACGACGGTTTCACAAAAACCGTGGTTTATAATACTTTCGGTAAATCTTTAAATGACGGTTGCAAACGAACCGTGGTTTATAAACACTTTATACGACGGTTAGTGCGGAACCGTCGTTTTATCTTCAAGGCGGACGAACTATATATGACGGTTATATAGAGAACCGTCATTTATGTGATGAGGCGTGCACTATATATGACGGTTTTCTTAATAACCGTGGTTTAAAAGATTTAAACGACGGTTAAAGATTTAACCGTGGTTTAAATGTGTAATTTAAAATCTTTTTTCTACTAGTGGGGTTTTTGGATGTTTGCTTAAGAAGAAAAGGAAACTATATAAAATGCAAAATTAAGGTAACAAGCTAGGCAAGTTGTTCACACTAGTACAAAAAAAACCTATTTCGGTGATTGTTCTTACAACCGCCAAAATAGAGCCCTAAAAACTTTGGTGTATAAAAAAAGACACCTATTTTGACGGTTGTTAACTAGGAACAGTCAAAATAGGGTCATCAAAAATTCTGTGTATAAAAAAAACACCTATTTTGACGATTCCTAGCTAACAACCGTGAAATATGTGTCTTTTTTTTAGCCATAAAATTTTTTGGGGGCCTATTTCGGCGGTTCCTAGCTAAGAACCGCCGAAATAGGTTGTTTTTCCGGGTTTTTGGATGAAATTTTTAAAAACCACGCCTCCGCCTTATTTTTTCGACCCCTCGCCTCTCTCTCTCTCTCTCTCTCTCTCTTCATTCTCTTCACTCACTGTAAATTTGCAGCCCTAAGCTCTGCACCTCCACCTTCATTCTCTTCTTGTGTATGCGCCTATGGTCGAACTGCTGCATCTTGCTCACCAGATTGAAAATGGGGCTGAAACCGGTAATTTACTTGAACTTATCTTTTTCTCTGTGAACAAGGAACATACATGCTCGCACCTTTTCATTCTCTTCTTTATGTCTTTGAATCTCTTCATTCTCTTCTTGTGTTGCGCATATGCAGTGATAAATCACTAGAACCGTTGCATCTCCCTTTCTCCATTCTCTTCGCTGACGGTATTTTCGCAACGGGAGAACAAGGAACATGCTCTATACGACTCTCTTCATGCTCTGCGCCTCTCACAGTAATTTTGCAATCCTAACTAGTGAACAAGGAACATGCTCTGTGCCTCTACAATCTCTTCACTCACTATAATTTTGCAAGGCGAACAAGGAGCATACATGCTCTGCACCTCTATTCACTTTCATCTTGTGTTTACGCCTATACCGAGATGAATCACTGGAACTGCTGCATCTTGCTCCCGAGGTTGACGGGGCAGATGTTGGCCAAAAACATAGTGAAAATATATATACTTATGGGCAAAGAAAAGGCAAGTGCACCTAGTCGATGTAGTACAACAAGTGTTGTATCCACAGATAAATTGGTTCAATTATCCTAGTCTCGGTATTTAATAAAAGCAGCAAATAGGGGGTTTAGCCGGAGGCAAGCTTGATTGTTCAGGATCAGTGCACAAATAATAAATACTGTAAAATAAGGTGAATTAATTGATATTGTAACACCCCTAATCCTAAACCTGTAATAATGTCGCAAGTCGTAGCATAATAAATAAAAATTCGTAGCGGAAAATAAAACTATCTACCTTGGTGTTACACGCCGTTACTCACCCTTGTGAGTAACAAGGCATCCTTACTCTTTCCAACAATACAACTCCTCACGCTGTGATGAACAGATACTGAGCACTCTAATCATTACAACCCAATCCAACCAAATGAGCAACTAATGAAATACAACAATCTCCTTAATACATTACATAATTAAAACCAACGGCGTTTGTTGAAAACACAACAACTACCCCCTTGTCCCGCACTCTGGCTTGAGACTTCTTCAATAACCTGGAATGTTTGGCCCATTGAAGGGCTTAGCAATCGAAATGCTGGTATGCTAAATGTAGTCTTAAATCATCAAGATTCCTTAAGTCGTTTTAGCCATCTTGATATTAGATTCTTTACATAAAATGCCGGTTTACAATAATAACAGTAATAACTATAAACATTGAACAATCACATAACAGTTCACCGGCCAACATCAGTGTACAATAGTACACATCACCTAATAACCACACATTAATGAACCATAGCAATAACCAATAATCACACATCAATAATCCACAACAATAACCAGACAAGATACGCGTATTAAACTGTACTTGTTAGTTGGCCACCTGGCCCTTATCCTTTAAACCAATCACTTAACTTTTTCCAATTAAATTCCACCTCATGCGTCATGATAGGACAACCCTTAATAACTCATTAATGGACGATAGTCCCCTGGGTTCCAATGGAACCGTTACCAGCTGACCTTATAGCCCTGGATAAATATAAGACCGATCCGGTCGAACCTGTGCACCAACAGCAGTGCCCTCCGCCATCCCTGAATGTGGCTGATGGATTCCCTTGAGTGACTCCCCATTGAAGTCTCTCGTAGTGATCACGATGCGCAACCAGAAAGTCAAAGCAGTCTGGATTCCTCTCTTTATAAGTTAGCCCTTTAGTCAGTGGTACAATAACCAATACTTGAATTAAGACTATAACAGTTGACCATCAGTTAGGTTCAATAATACCTAGAGGTCAGTTAGTCTTTTTCCCAGTTTAGATGTATAAACTTCCAGTCATAAGACGTTCGCGTAAAAATGAAACGCAACAGTGTTGAGCAATACAGTGCACAATATCATATACATAAAATCACAGATATCGCTCTTAAACAATTAACACATAATGTCTGGACCTTAGGAAAATCCTTAGGACATTCAAACCACACAATTAACATACCGTTCACCAAGTAACTGCTAGCTTGACAAATTCCCGTTCAGTAGTTCCTTCCCGTACGCTGTTATATAAACATGCAATACCGGGTAATATAATATAACTATTCACTAAACACTACACAACTGTCACTGTAGAATTAATATTTGTAATATACTAATCTGTATGTTCTTTACTTCCCCCTATTATTTAACAGTGGTTCTAGATAGTTCATTAGCTCGTTATTTATGTAGCATCCACATGTGATAATGAATTCCCTTTGTATTGTGTATCTTTATTTCTTTAATCATATATCCACAATTATTTTCACTTAGTCCATATACCAATATAATTTGGTTACCTTTATTATTTTCACAATTATTTCTTAAACTCTATATTATATTCTTTTGGTTATTTTTATCATAACCACAATTGTTTTATAAACTTATATTATACTCCATAATATACCATAATACATTATATTACCCAGCTTTAATTCCTTTCTTTTAAATTATAAAACCAACCTTATTACTTTCTGTATTTATATTTTATACTCAACAACTTTTATAATTTACCAAATAACCATATATCTTTTATAATTCATTAATCATCCATACTAACTTTCGGAAATTGCAAAGCAATTATATTAATTTTTTAAATTACCAAATGTCCACATTCATTCTTGGTAATTGTAATTTAAACACACTAACCTTTATGAATTACTAATTAACCCCTTAATCATTTCGGTAATTATTAAATGAATATTCTAATCTTTATAAGTTACCAAATGACCACATATATATTCGGTTTTAATAAATAACTTTCCTTTATTTACAATTTAACCCCAAAAATTTTATATAAGTTATATATTAACTTATAAACTATAGTTTTAATATTTAATTTCTTTGAATACCGAAATGGTCCTTATAATTTTGCAAATTATGCTTTCGCCCCTAATTAAATTCAGTTTAACACTTATACTTTCATAAATTACATATCCACCCTTAAACTTTTATAAACTTAATATTTTATGTCATAAATCATTTTAACCCAAAGTTTTTGGTCAACACTTTGACCAAGACTTAATTTCATAATTAATACTTTAATATACCCATAAAATCATATAAGTTTCGGTTTCACCTCTAAACTTTCCAATAATTACAAAATAGTCCCAAAACTTTATAAATTGTTATTTTAACACTTAAACACTTATTTAAATTCACAAAATTCATAATATTAATTCCTACCTTATATTATATCATATTTACCAAACAAACCCTTAAGCTCTCGGTTTTTATTATTTGTACTCTAAACTTTTCAAAATTTACATTTTAGCCACATAACTTTATAAACTAGCCATTTAAATACTTGTAGCTATTTTTAATACTCCTAAAATTTATAATATAAGTTAATATACTTGTATATTTCGAAAATCACCAAATAATACCCTTTTATTCTCGGCCTTGATATATTTTACCATATAGTTTCCAAAACTTGATTTAAACTTTATAATATGTATATATAAATGTATATAAGTCATTTAACACTTCTAAAAATTATGCTAATGACTTAGAGTGATTATAAACTCAAAATAGAACACATTATCCTTAGATAAATCGGTTTGAACATATATGTATCATATTTACTTTTTGTGACACATATTTATACCTTAAGGTAATAATCTTACCTTATATGTTATAAACCATTTTCTTGACATTAAACCAATGATTTTCGGCCTTAATTTATTTAAAGGTTATACATAATTTTTATACCAAAGTTTGAAGCTTAAATCAAGCTTAAACTTAATAAACCTTAATTATATAAACTTACTCCTTAAATCAAGACAATTCTTGTACTTGATTTCTCCTTGAATTCCAAGCTCTCCAAATGCTATTTTGATGTAGAGATTTCGGCCTCCTTGTACATATTTATGAGATCCATTTGTTAGACTTCTAACAAAAATTATAAATAAGATTTGGAGTAGTTTTACAAGAGTTTACCTTAGGAATTTATCAAGGTATTTTTGATACACCTTGTGATGATTGTAGATCCAAGTTTCCTTCATGAAATAATGAAGAGAATACAGATTTAGAAGTTCCTTATTTTCGAAAATGCCTTGAGGAATTTACTAGGATTTTTCAACATAAAAATATACCTTAACTTGATCTTGTTGTTCCTTGTGTTGTTGTTGAATTTAGGAACCTCCTTGGAATACTTAAGCTTGGCGAAAATAGCAAGGGTTGCTAGGATGATTTCTTGCTTCAAGACTTAGAAGATTTAGCTAGGAAATTACATTAAATTGGTGTTAGAACTTAGTACACCATTAATGGAGCTTTGAAGCTCTAAAGAATTAATTGTCAAATGAAGAAAAAAGAGAGAGCAAAGAGGAGCTTACCATTCGGCCATGGAAGGCAAAGAAGGAATGAAGCTCACGTTGGTATTAGAAGAAAGGAAATTGAAAGGATTCTTCTTTTGCTTAATTAATGTCTAGGTTGACTAGTCTTTGTATTTAATTTATTCATGGATTATTGGCTCAATAATGCTCTCATTATTGTGCTTGTCTTTCGGCTGATTGGAAGAAATAATGGAGCTTGTTTGACAACATGAAAGAAGAGGACAAATGCAAGGTATTTCTTTAGTAATTTAAATATTGCTTTCTCCTTATTTGTCTTTGTATCTCACGGTAACATGGGCAGAATATAAGCATCTAATTTTGACGATTGAAGACAATAGATAATGGCTAGGTAGCTAGATGATTTAGCTTGATTTTAGTAAGGCAATTTAGACCTTATTTACTTGCATAAAATCGGTAATGGAGTATGCATTTGACATTTGATTTCGGTAATAATACTATAGATAGGTGGCTGATTGTTTGACAATTTAAGACAAGAACATGTCTAGGTTGATAGGTAATTTAGCTAGATTTTAATAAGGCAAACTAACCTCATTTCCTTGCTTAAAATCGGCCACACTAGTAGTATAAGACAATTGATTTTGTTTGTTATTTGACTAAGGATCATGCATTGTTAGGTAGTCTTTTGACTAATTGACAGCAATAATTCCCCTTGTTTATGCATTGAAATCGGCAGCCTTAATAGGTAGAACATGGCTGTTTTTGTTTGATTCTTGCAACTTGTAAAAGGTAAGTCTAGCTTGTATTTTAATTCTATTCTTTTTCATATACTAATTCTTCTTGCTTTTCCTTGCAGGCATACGGTTGTGGAGGCTCCAATTGACTGAATATAACTGCTACATTAACATATAGTACATGCTAGGTGAGTCACATTACCATAAGACATGTTTATTTGTTAAAACCAGCCAGAAAACACCCATAAATGGCACCCCATATACAGATTAATTGGGTTTGATTTTTGATTTAATTCCTGTCACATTATATTGTACTAAGACCATATAATATGTGTAATAGGTTCCAGCATTTAATTGGTACATTTATACCATGGTAAAAGATGAAAGTTTTAAGGTAAAAATGCTGATTTTAGGTATCTTTTTGATGATAAAATCGCCCCCACTTGTACTATTAATTTAGTACTGGCATCAATTGATTTAGATGGTCAATTTATCCCCTTTTAAGATTATCAACTCGTGGCTCCTAAAAAACTTCAAGGTAATTGCGTAGAACGCATTTTTGTGACACCCGAAGGTGCATTCTTGTGCTTTAAGGATTTTCTGAAAAATAATTAGTCGCTATGAGTACCAAGTGTTTATTTACATTGTTTATAGTCAATACTAATATGTTAAGGTGTTACATTGAGTTATATGGGGTTATATCAACTCAAAACACAACTCCCGGGCTAACTGGGCAAAAAGGAGCGTTAAGAAATTCGTCCGAGCACTTTGTGTATTTTTGAAAAAGTAGCTCGAGCATTCTACTTAGAATGGTGAATATTAATGATAGGAACTCTTAGAATAATTTATATCGGTACCGCTCCGGGGCACTCCCGTGGGTTTATGGGGCCCTCATCGGGAACCTCCGAGCACTTTGTCTTTAACTGAGAATTTATCTTGAGAACTTCATCTTAAATGTTAATTAAAGTGTTATTGTGCATTTAGAATGAAGTGTAATGCTTTACTTTATTTAATAAAGTATTTCCGGGACTTTCGAGCCTTAAGGGGCCCTTAAGGGAACTCCCGGGCATATTGTATTTTTACTCAGTTCTAACTGAGGACTTGTGTTTCAAAGGTCATAAAATGATCCTTGATTAACTTCATATGAGTTTTAAAACCTATATAACTTGTTTAGCTTAAGGTCGGGCTTTAACGCACGTTTTTGACCTTAAGGAGTTTAGGTGCGTTTTAACGCCCAAGTGTTTATATACTTTCTTAGGGTTTAATAATCCCCCAAATAATACTTATGTTTACCATTATTTAATTATTTAAATGTTAGGGGTATTTCATATATGGATGAAAAAAGGTATCCCGGGATAGCGGAGGAATTGCCCAAATTACTTAAACAAATTTATAACCATGTCTCAATTATTTATTGTCTATTAGAGTTAATAAGGGTAAGTTACGAACTGTTAATGATAGCCTCAGTATTTTCCTACTCAATCCGGAGTGTAAATACCAAGGTTTATTCCTTTGTGGTACTAATATCTATCTCAAAATCATATGTTGATAGTTACCATAAAAATGCAGTAGTTTTCGCGTACAACATTTAACAATATTTATTGAAAGGAATAAAAACAGTATAATAAATGAGACAGGTAATAAATATTTATTTAAGCAATATTAAGGTCAAACCCCATCCTAGGATACAAATAAAAATTACTCAGCCATTGACAGAAACAAAAATAGAGTAAAGATAGACATTAAAACATAGTAAAGTTTGAGGAAAGAAAGAACTCTATTTTTGGGAGAGTTATTTCGCTTCCGTGCTTGTCTCCGTGATTATGCCGACCTCAAAACGATGATAGATTGGTAAAACGAAGAAGAACGAACAAACAGGCACAAGTTGTGTAACACCCCAACCGCTAACCCTTCCATTATCCTCTAATCATTTCCTTAATTACCTTACTCGCAGCGGAATACTTACCTACTCCCGGCGGGTGATACAACTCCGTTAGCCATCCAAGACTAACAAGGCTACTACTACTTACATTAACGGTCTGACGATTAGAATATACCGGATACATGTTACTTACTTTGCAATACCAAATACTTACTTACACTTGATTACCGAGTATCCGTAATATATAAATTACATTCCAAGTCTATTCCCAAAAGTTAAGAGTTTGTACATCTACTCCTTTCTATTCAATCAATATTCATTATCCCAAAAAGGTGTACCACATGGTACACCGGCTACTCAAAAAGGCCTTAGCCGTGTACAACTCGGTACACCGTTCCAATCTACTAACTACCCCAAAAGAATTCTTTCCGGTCCTTACTCGACCATCACGCCTCGCGGGTACCTGTAGAATAAAAACATGCCCCAAGGGGCTCAGCTTACGCTGCATATGATAACCGCATACCCCGCGTACTAGCGAGGGTACGCCAACTATTTGGTCGAATACATGCGGTTCGTTTCATTCATACATACATACATACATACATGTTTTACACAATACAATTCAATACATTCATTTCACAGGACATACATACATACAATACATGCAGGAAGACATTACAAGTAAACCATTCATACTTACTGAATACTCACCGCATTACGGAGATACACTTCTCCAATTCATACATAAGTCTTGTTAGCTTCATTACACACCCGGGTTAATCGGGTGTTTAATACTCTTTTACTCAAAGTCAATGACTTACAATAGTCAAGACCGATACTCATACAATACTTTACTTCTTACTTACTTTACTCAAGTCAAGTCGGTATGACCTCCGGGCAGGGATTACTACATCCCACCACCGGGCTTTAGGGTGGCCCACTAATCCAGGATGCTACCCATTCAAGGGATTTGGTCCATGGAAAAGATTACAGCCAGGATTCGGATCCAACCTCTTGTGTTTCCTTATCCTCACGCGTGGCCGAAACTATATCGGACTTCTACTCATTCCATTTTACTCATTACTCAAGTTAGGAGTTAGATGGGTAGGAATTAGTAGAAGTCATTACTTCCATACCATACTTCAATACACTACTCAAGTACAACATTTACACATACTCCTCATTTCATTCATACATTTCATGAATTATACAAACTAAATGTTCAAGAGAATACAACAAGGACAATATAGTTCAAACACAATTAAGTGCCATAAAAGTCCGATTCGTGCATTTATCTTATTGGTGATCACATAAGCGCACAAATCGGGGTAACCAAGTTAGGATACAGGGCATGAAGAAATCATACCGTTCACCGTCGTATTCGTACTACCGGGTTCCTTCGATGTTCAACTATCTGATTCCTATACATACATGAAGTTGTATGATCAATGATCTATTATTGATCCAACTTATTCCTTCATCAATACTCCTAATGTATACTTGCTACTCCTTTACATTCATACTTACCATTACTACTTCATTAATGGTGTATTACTACATACATATGCATATATGTGTATAGCATATATATACATATGATTACTATAATCATATATTAAAAATATTCTTTTTTTTGTTTTGACCTGACCGACCTTACCCAGGGTCGGACCCAAGGTCGGTCGAAGTCAGTAAGTTTCGTTACGACAAAATTCCAGGCTCGACCGACCTTGCAAGTCCGATCCCAAGGTCGGTCCATTCCAGTGAGTTACTTACGTGAAAATTTCAGGCCCGACCGACCTTGCAAGTCCGGTCCAAGGTCGGTCCATTCCAGTGTGTTCTGGGTCCGAGTTTCTGGACTCGACTGACCTTGCCCAAGTTCGGTCCCAAGGTCGGTCCATTCCAGTGGACTTCTGGCCTTCACAAATTACGACTCGACCGACCTTGCAAGTTCGGTCCCCAAGGTCGGTCGAAGTCAGAAGACTTCTCGTCTTTGTATTTTAAGGCTCGACCGACCTTGTAAGTTCGGTCCCAAGGTCGGTCGGCCCAGTACTTCAGTTTTAAAATCTGTTTTTGGTGTTTTACTTCCCCATTGTTTCCCTAACCTTTACCAATAAATTCCCCACATGTTTAACACTCATTAAACCCTCTAAATCACCTTAGTTCATCCACCAAACTTACTACTCAATCTCCAATCCACCTACACAATTTCCTCACTTCTTTTCAACACTTATACTAGTTCCCATTTCACTAATGCTACAAATTTTTGTTTTCCCTTTCATGCTACAGATTTTCACCCAAACTTCTATCCTCCAATACTCCCTCCACTAATGCTACTCCTAGCATTCAAAATACATTACTTTACACTCTAGTTCTTCTCAGCATTTAAACCCTTTTCAAATCGTTTCAAGACACTAAACTACTCCCTTCTACACTCTCCAAATACACCTAGTTGCTTCCTAGGTTATTTCTTCTTTTCACACAACTAAGTCCTCTAGTTTCTAGACAAATTTTGACATAGTCTCCCCTATATTTTTAGCATTATCCCACACATTATTTCAGCTCATAACTTCCATACCAATTCGCACACCATTATGCACACTACAACACACCAAATTTTCCTGCACATATGCATACACTACCCAAGGTTTTCCAAAGCTTTTAAACATCATTTAAAAACTTCAAAACTGTTACATTACCATTCCTCATTATACTATAGCATACTCATTACTCACTATCCATTACATTACTCATTCTTACTACACAAAAACTGTTACACTAAGGCATACAACTAGCCCAAGGTAAGGGTAATTACCTTGTGTTTCTAGTTTCTCCTTTCTTTCTTGTCTTCCCTTCCTTCTTTTCTTCTTCCTTGTTCTTCCTCACACAATACACAATGCTACAGCCACCATACCAATACACAACAACTATTTAGCACCCATTTCAACTAACCCTAGAATTTAGATGGTTTTAGGGTTTAGAAAAAGTATTACCTTCCAACCAATGAATGAGGTTCTTGACTAGCAAGAGAACAAGAATCCTAGCCCAAAGAAGAAGCCAAAATCGGCTGGAGCAAAAGGAACAAGGCATTCAAAATCTGAAAATTCTCATAATGCAACACAAGGGCTAGAAATGGTGGATTCTCGAATTTCTTTTTACCTCAAAACATCAAGGTGGAGTAGGAGCTTCTAATGGTGGACTCAAATCTTCAAATGGCTTCCACCCATACAAAATAAATCAGAGCTTTTGGATTTTTGAAAAGAGGAGGGTGTTCTCCTTTGCAAGGGGATTCCAATGGTATGGTTTTTATAATTTTTGGAGAAGGATTAAGGGGTTAACACGAGGAGAGAAGTGGAGAGTTTTGTGTGGGTTCTCAAATCTACATGGCTGTCGTAGGAGGAAGAAGAAAATGCAGAGAGGAGGAGGGTGAGTACGTGAGTGAGGTGGTGTGGTAGGAGAGAGAGAGTTTTCTTTCTTTTTCTTTAATTTATTTGTCTTTTAGCAAATAAGAAGACAATAAAGAAGGTGAGAGTGAGAGAGGGAAATCGGCCCCCTATGCACCCCTCTACATATTTTTGATTTTATTTGCAAAAGTGGACACACTAACTTTGCTTATTTACATTCTCACCCCACAACTTCCCGATTGTTACAGTTTTACTAACCGGAACCCGTTTTCCGGAATTTTCTCGTTTAATTAATTTTATTGGTTATAAACCTTTATTAATGTTTATTAATGACTATTTGGTTGACCAAAATCGTTACGAGTCTATTTGACTTTAAAGTCGCGTTTTCCCGGTTTCCTCGAAAAACGCGCTTTAAGGTTCATTTACGCTTTTAACCCATTTTAAAGGTCGTTTTCTTCGGGATTTGTTCCCTCATGTTTATTTAAGTGTAATTAAGCCTTTAAAATTATAATTAGCCTAATTAATCACTATTTTTAATTATAGGGTATTTCAATCTACCCCCCTTAAGGAACTTTGCCCTCAAAGTTGCTCAAGGTTTACGGTTTACTATTCTACTCATTTGGCAAGCCAATTGCCACAATGCACTCTACTACCACCTTACAAGGTGTTCACAGTTCTTACAATACAAGCATACACCAATTCAAATACCATACACCATATTCAATTCAAATACCATACACAATGCACAATCCAATTCACAGTACCATTCACCATACACTTCACATTGTCATTCGTCATATACCGTACAACACAAATGCATTACTCATTACACACATACCATACACATACCATACACATACCATACTCATTGTACTACATACCGGATACTACTAGCACTACATTGTGCCAATAAAATACCATTAGCACTACATGTGCCAACAAAATGCAATTACAATACATACATACTATGCAATGCTAACCCGAAGCAATGCAAAAGCAAAAAGGCTCTACCCCCCTTAAAAGGGGTACCCCGTACCCTCCGTGTTATACGGATACTAGACATCTAGTCTACAAATAGATTTGGGTACTTCGCCTTCATGGCGTCTTCTAATTCCCAAGTCGCTTCCTCGACATCGTGGTTAGACCACAAGACCTTCACCATTCGTACAGATTTATGGCGAGTGTCTCTTGTCTTCGTATCAAGGATTCGCAATGGAGTCTCGACATATCTCATCGTCGGCTCTAGGGATAGTTGCTCGGGTTCTAATACATGAGAGGGATCGGCTATGTATTTCTTGAGTTGTGATACATGAAAGACATCATGAACACGCCCAATTCTTCAGGCAATGCTAGCCTATAAGCTACGGCTCCAATCCTCTCGGTAATTGTGTACGGGCCTACAAATTTCGGGCTCAGCTTGCCCTTCTGGCCAAAAAAGACGCCCTTCATAGGTGAGACACGCAAAAACACTTGGTCGCCCACGGCAAACTCAAGGTCACGTCATCGCACATCCGCATAGGATTTTTGTCTATCTTGGGCTGCTTTCATGTTCGCTCGGATTTGCTGAACTTCGGCTTGTACTTGTTCTAAATACTCCGGTCCTATGATGACCGCTTCACTTGACATCCCAACACAATGGGGTACGGCAAGGTCTACCATACAAAGCTTGGAAGGGCAACATCTTAATCGAAGCATGGTAGCTATTGTTATACGAAAACTCGATAAGATGAAGCTTATCAATCCAGCTCCCCTGAAAGTCTAAGGCATATGCCCTAAGCATATCCTCTAGTGTCTAGATGGTCCTTTCTGTCTGACCGTCGGTCTGTGGATGGAAGGCGGTGCTAAGCTTCAGCTTAGTACCCAGCGCTTCCCGTGTTGCTCTCCAGTATCTCGAAAGAAATCTGGTGTCACAGTCAGATACTATGGTTTTCGGGACTCCGTGGTGTCGGATGATCTCCTTGTCGAATAGCTCCGCGAGCTTCGCCACCTTCCAGGTGTCCTTCATCGGTATGAATCGGGCAACCTTGGTGAGACGATCGACTACTACCCAGATCATGTTGAGTCCTCCCCTAGCAGGTGGGAGTCCAACAACAAAATACATAGAGATATCATGGAATTTCCACTCCGGAATGGGCATGGATTGCACCATTCCCCCGGTCTTCGGTGCTCGAACTTCACCTTCTGGCATGTGAGACACCTCAGAACATACTCAGTCACGTCAGATTTCATTCCTGGCCACCAGAAGTACCTCTTCATGTCTTTGTACATTTTAGAGGCTCCCGGATGGACATGCAATGTCGAACAATGTGACTCTCGCAGAATGCGATCCCTTAGCTCAGCATTGCTTCGGGGGACGCATAATTGATAAGTGCGAAACATATAGACTTATTAAGGTTTAATCACCTTATAATTTGCAGCATTTTAAGTAATGTTTTCTCACTTATCTTGTGTTTTTCCTAGAATTATATTTTGATATGAACTAATGTATTTTAGGTGTTAAATAGGAAAAACCAAATCAAACGGGGATTAAAATCTGAACAAAGAACTTAGTCACGTCCGTGGCCAGAGAGGCGGACGCAACCAAGGACCATGTCCATAGTCACGTCCGTGGAAGAAAAACCCGGACACGACACACACACGTCCGTGGCCAGAGAGGCGGACGCAAGCAAGGACCATGTCCATAGTCACGTCCGTGGAAGAAAACCCGGACACGACACACACACTACGGCCTGTCCGATGAAATAAGGCCAGACAAGACTGCGCTAGAGACGACTGGGGATTAAAGGACGGACGCGGCCAGGCGCATGTCGGCACCGCCACCTCTGTTTTTCTTCAATATGCACCGTTCATTCTCCTCCACTCAGACTCACCTACTGCACCGCCCTCCTTGTCTACTTCTTCAAATTCCTCTGCTATATAAACCCATTCCTCCTCTGCTTAAAGGGGGATCTATGCATCATCGATCCACCAGAGCCCATCGGCTCCACTACACCACAAACACACGTCCATCCCATTTCTCTTCTCCCGTCTTCTCCATTTTGTTTTCTTTTCATTCCACCATATCCACCTCTAGTCCCACGTATACAAATAGCAGAACGAATCCAGAGTCGACGACAGATGATTTCTACGACTCTTGTCTCTTTATCTATTTAATATGCTAGGCTAGAATATTTATACTCTGGGAATGGTTATTATGAGTTTGTATTATTTATGCAATATATTTTACTAGTTTTAATTTAATTATACTTTGATACAATTAATGTTATGCTCTCGCTTTTTAATAAATTTCATGAGTGTAGTGAATTGCTTTACGAAATCTATTTTGATCAGATCTATTAGCTTTTTGTAGGTCAAATTTACAGTTTGCAATAATCTGCCATTCAATCGGATCAGACCATCTTCATGCAATTCAAAGTCGTACTTTCAGCTCTCGAAGGTACCATCTGTGATTTTCTGTCTGATCTCTGTGAAGTAAGGGTCGCTCAACTGAGCGTCTCGCACCTCGTCAACCAAGCTAGAAGAAGCGAGTAGCGAATGGAGCGAGTGTGCTCGACGACTCAGGGCGTCGGCTACAACGTTTGCCTTCCCTTCTTTATACTGGAGGTTGATGTCGTAATTTGAGAGGAACTCCATCCACCTCCTCTATCTTAGATTCAGTTCTTTCTGGGTGAATACATACTGCAAACTTTTGTGGTCGGAGTAGATGGTGATGCTTACCCCATAGAGATAGTGTCGTCATATCATCTTCAAGGCGAAGACAATGGCTCCTAACTTAGATCGTGTGTCGGGTAATTCTCCTCATGCTTTTTCAGCTGACGGGATGCGTAAGCTACAACCTTGCCATGCTGCATGAGTACGCATCCCATGCCCTTGCACGATGCATCACAATACACCTCAAATCCCTCTGTGCCCTTGGAAGTGTGAGAATTGGCGCTGAGGTCAATGAGTCTTTTAGGCTCTGGAAGGATACCTCGACTCGTTTGTCCATACAAACGGTGCATCTTTCTTCATCAATGTCGTCATGGGCTTAGCGACTTTTGAGAAGTCCTTTACAAACCTCCGGTAATAACCGGCTAAACCAAGAAAGCTCCGGATGTCGGTAACCGTCTTAGGTCTAGGCCATGATCGTACTGCTTCGATTTTGGATGGATCTACTGAAATACCCGCGCTCGAGATGACATGACCGAGGAAAGATATCTGATCTAGCCAAAACTCGCATTTGGAGAATTTCGCATACAGCTGATTCTCGCGTAGTGTCTCAAGTACTCTTCTCAAATGGTCTTCATGCTCTTCTACTGACTTCGAATACACAAGGATGTCGTCGATGAATACTACTACTGAAGTGTCCAGCTGATCACTGAATAATCGATTCATTAAGTCCATGAATTTGGCTGGTGCGTTAGACAAACCGAATGGCATCACCGTGAATTCGTAATGGCCATATCTTGTTCGGAATGCTGTTTTCTCTATGTCTTGCTCTTTGATAGCAATTTGATGATATCCGGATCGGAGATCAATCTTAGAAAAGACCGAAGCTCCCTTCAACTGATCGAACAGGTGTCGATGTGTGGCAATGGATACTTGTTCTTTACAGTGACCGCATTCAATTCACGGTAATCGATGCAGAGGTGGAGACTACCGTCCTTCTTAACAAAGAGGACCGGTGCCCCCCAGGGTGATACGCTCGGGCGTATAAACCCTTTGTCGAGTAGATCACGTAGTTGCTCTTTAAGCTCTATCATTTCTGCGGGTGCCATACGGTATGGTGCCCCAGCGATGGGACCAGTACCAGGTACAAGGTCGATTTCAAACTCTACTGCTCTCTGTGGTGGCATACCAGGTAGCTCTTTCGGGAATACATCGGGAAATTTTGAGACTACTGCTACATCCGCACTGAACTCTGAATCTCTCTCCAGATCTTGCACATGGCATAAATACACATCAGTCCTTTTCTGAGCTCCCGGTACATTGCCATAGCGGAGATGACTATAGTTGAAGGCTCTCTCGGCCTCTGGCGGTATGAAACAGTGACCCCAGATGGACTCTTGAGCAGCAATCGGTGCTCGGCGCATAGGATCCGTCCCTTGTGCCGCTCCAACCAGTTCATTCCAATTATTAAGTCGAACCCCAACCCGTTGAATTCAATGAAGGAGATGGGGAACGCTTCGCCTTTGATTTGAATTGTGGCGGTGTGGTAGTACTTAGTACACTTTACTCGCTCCTTCGACGGGAGAGTAACCAAGAAATTTGGTAGCTCATCTGCGTCTAGCCCCAACCTCTTTGCAAATGATGGCGATACAAAGGTGTGAGAGGCGCCAGAGTCGAATAGTACTGAGGCTTCGATGCCGTTTACTGGGAATGTTCCCGTTAGAATGGTGCCGCTTTTGCCGGCTTGCTCTTCGGTGAGGATACTCAGGTTACCTTGGTACCGAGTCCACAACCTATTGATTCATAAGATTATAAGTAACGATGGTGGAACGCAAGTGGAATTTAATAACCAACACTGCCTTTATTGAATAAACCAACCATCATACATATTGTGTCTCTAATACGTTACTACTGGATTACATGCTACTACAAGGTTAATACTTTCTAAGGTAAGGTTCAGGCGTTTTGGTTTCATGTGTGTGGCATTGATTATTGCCGTGGTGCCGTATTCAACTTGATCTTCTTGATCCCGTGATACAACAACCTTGATTTTCCACCCATGATTAGAACATCTCCTGATCTCAATACCAATTTCTCTACGAGGTACGGCATCGTCACCAATGGACCAAGACACTACGGGCACTCCTAGTTTAAGAGATTCCGTCGTCTCGTCCTTATCTTGGTGTAAGCCAAGTCATCCTTCTTTCTCATAGAAGTTGACAATACAGAGGTCTGCTTCAAGTGCAAGGATTGGTTCATCTTCGTACTACTGTGCAATTTCTACAGCTTGTGTGACAAGCGTTTGGTATTCAATGGGTATTGATGGAGGTGTGGCTCCGTCTCCTGCTCGCGTCGTTTGGTATGTCTTGGTATAAGGGTTCAATCCTTTCCCAAGCACATCATTTTCAGCTTCATTGTTGCTCCACCGGGGAATTCGGGTGTATAAAATCCTCCTGGACCCATTCCTAGTTCGTTGCATCGTCGGATGATTGAAACTTGTGCTACAGGTGTCAGGTATCCTTTTAATAAGATCATACCTGGGCGGATGACCTGACACTGCTCGTTGTTGAAGTGGTGAGTGGCGATGTCGGTCTCTTCATGAGGTGGGTTTGAAGATATTGGGTAACAGATAAGGAATTTCCCTAAGGTGGTAAATTTCATCTAGCGTGAGTTCTAGGCTCACTAATTCATTTCATACTCAATACATACTTCCATTTACTTACTCATGCTCAATTTCACACTTCAAGTACTTACGCATTCATGCATCCATTCATACAAATATTTCAACAATTAGACATGCTCTCCAAGGATTAAAGGTTACGGTGAATACCTGGGCCGGATTTAGTACCGGTCCCGTCATGGTCTATGATGTGTAAGGCCGGCTGTCTCTGCGGTGCGCCCTTCTGCGGACCTCGGGACCCCTGTCCCTGTGAGGTGTGTTGGGCATGAGCATCGCCAGATGCAACCTCCTTGCTTTCACGCTGCTTGTAGCCCTGATAGTTGCCCTTGGGCTTGAGTTCTCTGGGCATGCATTAGCACGGTGTCCCGGCTTCTGGCAATTGTAGCAGCGGATCTCCCTTCCTTGGCAATCGGTGCCGGGATGATCCTTGTTGCAGTTTCGGCACACATAGCTGCGGCCATCATTTTGGCTCTTACCATGGCCAAATCCAGAACCTATAGCTCTCAAGTTAGCGAGGTTCGGTATACTTACAATACTCGCATACATACTAATTCACAAGTGTACTAATGAAATTTTGGTTTCTTACCCTTGTAGGGCTGAGACCTCAGTGGCTTCGCTGCCCTTGGTGCGGTGTAGGCAAGCTGTAACGGCTCAGCTGCCTTGCCCTTCTCAGCATGGGCACCGCCGTCTCCAGGGGTGTTCTTCTGGTGGGAGTACTTCCCTTTCTTCTTTTCCATGGCTTGGTTTGGTTATGGTCGTCGGAGGTGTTACCCTTGCTGCTCACCTTGCGCTTCAGCGCTTGCTCCTCATCTCTTAGCTGGCAGGTGATCTCAAATCGAGATGCAGCGTGGTAACACTCCTGAATTACTGGGCATTAGGTTACACATTTTACATACGGGAATACTAATTCACATTGCTCATGGCTTTTAAGGGTTCAACTTTGTTTACCTGAAGGGAGGTAAACCGTGCGAATCCCATGCATACCGGAGTCGATGGCTCAATCCGCCGTAGAAGTGGTCGACCAAGACTTGGCGGTATACCCAAGGTCGGGTAGAAGTCTGAGAAGAGAGGTGAAGGTGCGGTAATACTATCAACCGTCATCTTCTCCGTCATCTTTGGGCATCGAGCTCAAGCCGTTTCTTGGTCTTGACATGCTCGGGATAGTACTAGATCGGAGGAGAGAGGTGAATGCTTCCCAACCGAATGCGGGGTCGGCTACATGCTCGGCCTTGATGAGCTTCCACCGTCCATAGCCGCGTCCTTGAGGTAATACGCAGCTATCCTCACTCGGACTCCAGCGGGAGTTCAAGTGTCTCAAATGCCGTCTCCATCTCGGAGAGGTAGGCCTCGAACTTGGCGGGGTCGCTTGCCTCTAAAGTATGGAGGTCGAAGGTCGGCGATGGCCTTTACCCAATTTGTTTCATGGGGTTGAGGCGGGTCGGGCTGCTGCTGTTGTTGCTGATGTTGTTGATTTTGCTGTGTTTGTTGTACAACGGTAATTACTTGCGGTAGCATCTGTGCTACTGTGGCGGCGACGATTTCAGCTATCGTCTGCGCGCCCGGTCCATCGTTGGCCCCTCCTCTGGGTCGGCCTGGACCTCGTCCTGACATCTGAACAAGTGTGGATTACATTAGATACTGTGACCATACGGTCTTGATTCAAACAATGGTATTGTCTTTGCAGACGTCAAGGGTATCCGTTAACATTAACGGTCATTCCTAGTTAGGTTTCTAGTTCTCCGTGTAAAACGGTTTACAACCTAACTCGGTAATCACTACACTCGGCATTCTAATCATCAGAGCGAGACTTCGCTCTGGTACCACTTTTTGTAACACCCCAACCGCTAACCCTTCCATTATCCTCTAATCATTTCCTTAATTACCTTACTCGCAGCGGAATACTTACCTACTCCCGGCGGGTGATACAACGCCGTTAGCCATCCAAGACTAACAAGGCTACTACTACTTACAGTAACGGTCTGACGATTAGAATATACCGGATACATGTTACGTACTTTGCAATACCAAATACTTACTTACACTTGATTACCGAGTATCCATAATATATAAATTACATTCCAAGTCTATTCCCAAAAGTTAAGAGTTTGTACATCTACTCCTTTCTATTCAATCAATATTCATTATCCCAAAAAGGTGAACCACATGGTACACCGGCTACTCAAAAAGGCCTTAGCCATGTACAACTCGGTACACCGTTCCAATCTACTAACTACCCCAAAAGAATTCTTTCTGGTCCTTACTCGACCATCACGCCTCGCGGGTACCTGTAGAATAAAAACATCGCCCCAAGGGGCTCAGCTTACGCTGCATATGATAACCGCATACCCCGCGTACTAGCAAGGGTACGCCAACTATTTGGTCGAATACACGCGGTTCGTTTCATTCATACATACATACATGCTTTACACAATACAATTCAATACATTCATTTCACAGGACATACATACATACAATACATGCAAGGAAGACATTACAAGTCAACCATTTATACTTAGCGAATACTCACCGCATTACAGAGATACACTTCTCCAATTCATACATAAGTCTTGTTAGCTTCATTACACACCCGGGTTAATCGGGTGTTTAATACTCTTTTACTCAAAGTCAATGACTTACAATAGTCAAAACCGATATTCATACAATACTTTACTTCTTACTTACTTTACTCAAGTCAAGTCGGTATGACCTCCGGGCAGGGATTACTACATCCCACCACCGGGCTTTAGGGTGGCCCACTAATCCAGGATGATACCCATTCAAGGGATTTGGTCCATGGAAAAGATTACAGCCAGGATTCGGATCCAACCTCTTGTGTTTCCTAATCCTCACGCGTGGCAGAAACTATATCGGACTTCTACTCATTCCATTTTACTCATTACTCAAGTTAGGAGTTAGATGGTTAGGAATTAGTATAAGTCATTACTTCCATACCATACTTCAATACACTACTCAAGTACACAACATTTACACATACTCCTCATTCTCATTCATACATTTCATGAATTATACAAACTAAATGTTCAAGAGAATACAACAAGGACAATATAGTTCAAACACAATTAAGTGCCATAAAAGTCCGATTCGTGCATTTATCTTATTGGTGATCACATAAGCACACAAATTTTTTTATTGATGATTTTTTTAATCTTCACATATTTTCAAAAATATAAGATGTTTTGATTTTTTTGTCCTTTACTTTCCAACTCTACCCCTCATCGTTTCACTCACAACTCTATTTTTCAATTTACTTCAATTTCCAATGCAAAAGTAAAGGTAAATTTTCTATTTTTTCCTCCCTAAATCTTGTGCCCAAAGCTAGAAAGTTATCTATATGGAATAGGGGGAGTAGTATACATGTCATTACATATCTGTGTAATATTATAGTAATCAAATATGTACATTTTAGTAATAACTCTTGAAGTTACATATATATATTATCATTCTTGACGTTATATGTTTAAAACATCTTTTCTAATTTGAATCTATGAGGGATCAAAATGAAAATGAAAATTGAAAAAGAAAAAAATGAAAGACTTCACCGTTTATTAACTCTAACGATCTACTCTAAATTTGAATAAAATGGAAATAATAATCAATAACAAAACTTTTTCCATGTTATAGGTTTTTTTAATTACTGTTTCACAAAAACATCCTGATAATATGATATCCAGACGAAAGCAGGATTTGTCGTGGTGCCTGGACCGCTATGAACCCACCATGAAGATAAAAAACCAAATGGGGTCCCCCTATCAAGGTCAAGAGTTAATGGTGCCCAAGGTCTGGTTCCGGTTCTGGACAAAGGGATTTAGATTCAGAACTGGACATAACAGTTTTAGGGCGGTTCTGGTCTGTTTCTAAGTGTATATTCACCTTCGGTCTCGGTTTTCTGCTGGTTCCAGCCAGTTCTTGATTGGTTCCGGATTTAGTTCCAGATCTGGTTCTAGATATGAAATTTTTTCTACTTTTCCTTGTTTTTTTGTTTTAGTGTTGATTAAGTTTTAGGATATAAAAATACTTAGAATTTATGTTGCAATTTCAGATAAAGAGAATTCTATTAATATGAATTCACTACCTAATTAAGGTAAAAACCCATTGGGAAAACCATAATAAGGGAAAAGAGTACACATACTAAGAGGTTACAAGATTACATGAAAAGAAAATTAATACTACTACATTTTAAAAGAGTACAAAATAGAAGTTCTAAGAGGTTTCCGCTTCTTCTTCATTCAACTCAAACCATTCATCATGACGTTCTTCATACATTTGTCCTCGCACTTGAGACAGTGCTTCAGCTAAGTCCCATTCATACTTCTCAACACATACCTAGATTGAATCCGGTGCAAGGCTTGATCACTTTTC
Source organism: Limonium bicolor (assembly GCA_023374045.1). NCBI lineage: Eukaryota > Viridiplantae > Streptophyta > Magnoliopsida > Caryophyllales > Plumbaginaceae > Limonium > Limonium bicolor. The sequence goes on along the minus strand of CM041781.1, from coordinate 271,543,290 downwards.
ACTCAATACTCATTTGCCTACACTAAAAGTTGGCTCAAAAGAAACTGTTGATGCTGGAACTGCTAGCACATGTTGAGCGATTCTTGAAAGGATGGGAAACTTGGTTTTTTACACTTGCCACCATGTAAGAACATCTATATCACCATCTTCATCATCATCAAAACTAAAATTCAAGTTAAGATAATCATCAGGTATACAATATCCATATCCGGATTAACTAGAGTTTGGTCTTTAAAGAATACTAGAAGTCAAAGAACTTCGTTTGCTATCGGGATATGATGGTTTGGAAGAGAAATCACTACCACCAGCACTTGCTAGTAGAAAGCTCGCCTAGACGAAACTTTGTGGTATAGTCATCTTGAAGTCTCTAGATGTTATCTACTTTTTCACATATTTCTCAACATATGCGCTATCGATGCTTCCTGTGGATTTATACTATAATAACAATCAAGCAATTTGGTTAGACCATCTGTTTTCACTGTTGGATCAAGAACAATAAATCAAAGGGAATTCATTAAAGTATCTCAACCATTTAGCAATCACATCATTAATAACCCCATCAATCCTACTTACAACCTTGTTCTCTCACATGACAATGAAGATGAGATGCATTCATTTATGACAAGTTGTGTTTGTTGCACTATTAAAACATTTTAAAAACACCATACACAATCATAACATTAGTTCAAAAATAAGAGGTCTTTATATTATCACCAGATTGAACAATCATAGTGTTATAAACAGGAGATAGAATGAATTGATGCTTAGTAGTTTTTTTTAAATAACTCATATGTAGAGTTCCATCTAGTAAGGGTGTCAGGAGCAAAATGACGAGGTTGTACATTAGCTTGCTCACACAATTTTTATTCTTGTTTTACAACATGCGATTTAATAGTTTTTATCATCACATTCTTAGTGGATATATTAAACCAGTCAAATTATGTAAACCATCTCGAACACATAATTCAAAACATGCGCACAACATCTAACACGCAAGAAATCCCCATTATACAAGAGATTGAATGTCAAGCTATTTTTAAAATATTGTGCACACTTAGTGTTGTTAGAAGCATATATTAAAGAAATATAGAATAGGTTCCATTCATTTAATATAGCAATACTCTCTATTGAAAGGGTTATGGTAGGTGTGTGTATCATAAAAAATGTCAAATGCAATGATACAATATTGTGGTGTCCATGAACGATCATTCCAGTGACAAGTAACACAAATAGACTCTTCATTAGTAGTAGACAACCACTTGTCACTAGTCAAACTAACACGACCTTCAAAACTTCCTAGCATTTCCATTAGTGTTTTTCTTTGGTAAGCATGTTGTAAAATCTTTATGTTTTAGTGTGTTTCTAGACACTTTCCTATATTTTGGTTGTAATGTGGTGCAAATAAATTGTTCAAAGTGTGCGCTTTCATCAACGTTAACAGGAATTTGTTTAGTAATCATTAATTTAGCATGCCATCAATCATTCTCTCTATCATATGGAAAAAAAACCTGGATGGGTTGTTGTTGTGTAAACCTGGTAAGCTGAGTTTGGCCGCTAGTACCTTCCGTTGTAGAATCCTATTAGATATGTTGCATCTTCAAGTGTTTATCAAAGGATCCTTTTCCGATGCCCACCTCCCATGGGACTTTCCATTCCAAATATAGCAATATTGCTTGTATACTTCGGGCTTTGTAGGATTTCCTTTCTTTATGAAATATGGCCACACTCAAGATGGTTACTTTCTGTTTTTGGCATGTCTTTGATCATCTCCTTCACCTGATCGAGACTGTGGACATCGGATTATGGCGTACTGGATAATGTACCTATAATGGAAAAACTTATAAAAGACTTAGACTATAATTAAGAATACAATTAAAATTGAACTTTTGTAGAAAAAAATTGTAACTAATATTCTAGCTTACCAAATTAAGACATTGATGTTTACCCCATGTTACTCGACCCATGTTGAGAAATTGTATAACTTCCGGGTTGCGGGAATGTTGAAGATGAATATTGTTGTTGTTGATACCCGAATTGCATCTCGCCGATTTGGTCTTGCTCATCAACAACAAAATTTGGATCGATTTGGAGGTAGGAACTTGGAAGTAGGGTTTCGCAACGTTTCCTTTCCGACTCTTCTAGACATTTGCTAGAAATGTGGAAAATGAGTTGTTCTAGTAGTTAAAGTGCTTAGTTGCACAAGAAAATAGTAGTAATAAGAGAGAGAAAGAGATGAAAAAGTTGTGAGTGGTGATCAAATGGGGTATTTATAGTGTTTCGGGGCATACGACCGATTTATAGAGCATTTAACACAAAATATAGTTGTTGGGCTCTAGTTCCGATTCCATCCCTACGCTAACATTTCCAATTGCGTCATAAGAGACGAAACATTGTTTTGACCAGTCTCCAATGGTCGTTTTGACTAGTTTCGGGAAGATTCCACCGGTTCCAGTTCCATCCCAACGATAATATTCCAAACACAACATAAGAGGCAAAATGACGTCATTTTGACTATCCGTTGCTAAGGTTGCCAATTTCAGGTTTTGGGTCGGGTTGACTTCAACCCGAACCCGACCTACTCATGTTTCACCTCAACCCGAGACTGACCCAAACTTAAAACGGGTTATGTTATGTCAACCCGAACCCGACCTGATTACCAGAAATCAACCCGAAACTAACCCGACACCCAAAATTAACCCGAATCGACTTGAAATCAACCTGAAATCAACCGACGTCAACCCGAAATCAACCCGAAATCGACCCAAAATCAACCCAAAATCGACCTGAAATCAACCCAAAATTTAAAAATATTGTACTATCAATTCAAATTAACACAAAATCACCAAGACATAAATGGTTACATGATTGATATTTTTAGGGTTATGTTGCATAACTAGAGCTGTCAAAATTTGACCCAACCCGAAAACCCGTCCGTTTTATCCGAACCCGAAACCCGATTGAACCCGAAAATATTTAAATATAATAAACCCGAAACCCGATTGGGTAAAACTCGAAATGACCCGAACCCGAAATGACCCGAAAAATTTATAACCCGAAACCGACCCGAACCCGAAATGACCCGAAATAATAGTAATTTAAAATTAGCCAAACTCGAATAACATGAAATAATGGTGACCATAAATTGTCCCAAACCTGAATGACCCAATTAAATATGACAAAAAAATTGATTTAAACTTCGTATATCCGAATGAAATTCAGAATAGGCATTGTATTGAAAGTTCTGTAATCTATATGTTGTATATTCTTATAGAAATTAAACTTCTGTAGCCATGACCCGAAATAACCGAAACCCGATTCTATCTGACACTATTACAACCCGAACCCGAAATGACCCGAACCCGAATGACCCGAACCCGAATTGACCCGAAAGTTTAATGACCCGAACGGATATTGACCCGAAAAGATATGACCCAAAACCCGAACGGATAACCCGTTTGACAGGCCTAGCATAACTATAAGAAAATATAGTTTTTTCTTTTTAAAAAATGTTTTCAAGTTACTTGTTGAAAACGTGTCGACAACTCAAACCCAAAAACCGACCCGGGTTTTTACCAACCCAACCCGAACCCGGCCCAAAAATATTTTTGGGTTGAAAATTGCAACCCAAACCCGCGTTTTAGCGTGTCAGTTTCAAGTCAGATTTCGGGTTTTTGTCAAGATTGACAACCTTACCCGTTCCGATTCTAGGTGGTTCCAAGACAAATCTGATTCTGAGTCGGCTCTAGATCGATCCCAAATCTCAAGAGTGGATTTGGAACCGCTTCATAAAGTGTCGGATCCCGTTCCGAATCAAATCCGGACCGATTCTAACCGGTTCCGATTCTAATCTCAACTGGTTTCGATTCTGATCCCGAATGAATCCGGTTCGGTCCCGCGGGTCCAACTTCCAGCCATGGCCTCCATCAAAACTAACAACGAAAAGTAGAAAGGGGACTAATTTCGGAACTCGGCTGGGTTTTGCAGTCAGTATTCTAGTTTTTGCAGTCATTTTAATAAAATTGCAGTCATTTTTTTAAAATTTGCAGTCATCAAATACAGTTAATATTCTAGAATACGCAGTCGCCAAAAAAAATGACTATATATATCCCAACTCTCAATCTCTCTCCTCTCATTTCTATTTCGCGCAAAAAAAATCAGATTCCAAAACCTCTCTAACCTCTCGTTCGCCCAACTTCCGTTTGAAGCACTTAAGGTAACTGTTCACCCTCCTATTTCATTGTATTATGCTATTGTATGATTAGGTATAGTTTTGAAGATGATTTAGATCAAATTTAACTCAACTCAAGCTTAAAATCAAAAAAAGAAAAAAAAACGTTATTTTTAGTAAAACGGACCATGGTCCGTTTAAAACAGTCCGTAACGGACCGTTAAAACGGACCGTAACTGGTCCGTTTACGGACTGAAGCATTTAGTCCGTTTTACGGACTTCTTAAAAGTGGTCCGAAAAACGGACTCCTACGAATGTCCGTTTTACGGACTAATCTTTTCCGTCCGTTTCGGACAGTTGACCTAATAGTCCGTTACGGACTATATTCTTGGGGTCCGTTACGGACGTAATGAACATAGGTCCGTTACGGACCGTATTTTTTTTTTTGGTTACTGACTCTATTTGTTTACAGATGAACCGCAAGGACAAACAAAAGCGACAGTAGATTGTTCCTCTAGCGTTCCTAAGAGGAAGAAGGTCACACGATCTGCTCGGGAGCAAATGGAAATGGAGAGGCGGTCCAAGCGCGTTGCAGACCGACCTCGGTATCACAGTCACTTGCTGCCTCATCTCCCCATCCTCCTGCTGTTGGCACTTCTGGTCTATTCCCTGCTGATCAGCAGCCATCGTCACCGAGGAGGCGATTCACATCTGATCATGACGATAGCGATGATTCTGACGATGACGATGATGATGATGATGTGGACCAGCAGACGGCCGGACATCAGTTAGCCCTTGCTGCCGGTGGGGGTGCGACATCAGCTGGGGGTCAGATACCCACCGATTGGTTCATCACTCCGGAGTCTGTTCTGATTCCTGGTGGTCCTTCTGATGCTAGTCTGCTACGCAGCTTTGGTGGACATGTGGCGTTGGATGTGTGGCGAGGAGTGGTATGTATCTCTAACATTTGTTTTAAATATTTTTTTTATGTTAACTGTAGTTTGTGCACTTATAAAATCGATATATCTCTAGGAGCGTGGTTGTTTGTCATTTATCACTAGAGGCCCTTTACTGGAGAAGTGGCATATTGACCTCTTTAACCATGAGAGGGCTAAGGAGGTAGTGAGAGATAGTGGGCTAGCACATCTTCACGACTGCTCCCATGGATATTTTGATATGGCGCTGATATCTGCTTTCGTGGAGAGGTGGCAGCCGGACACCAACACCTTCCACCTACCTTTTGGTGAGATGATGATCACTTTACATGACGTCTATCACATCATGGGCCTTTCGATTCAGGGGAGAGCAGTTGCTTTTGAGCCCCCGAGGAGTTACGTGGAGGTGCAGCGCCACCAGAGCTGACATTGGATTGTGCGCTAGCTGCACTTGCTGAGGTTGTAGGCCTTCCTTCCGTCGGTATGGTGAAGGAGCAGAGGTGGTATTACAAGGGTGGCGTCCCCTACAGTAAGATTAGGGATTGGTGTGGCCACGTAGATGCCACTTACGCTAGCGAGGCTCGTGGCTATCTGTACTACTTGATCGGTTGCACATTGTTCCCCGACAAGGGGAATGATAGGATACGCCCATACACCTGTTGGCCCCTACAGGACATTGACTCCATCTCAGACTATGCGTGGGGTGCTGCTACACTGGCCTACCTCTACAGACACCTTGGTGTATCTTCTCGTGCTGAGGCGAGGACCATCGCTGGGTGTCTTAACCTATTGCAGGTATAAATAGTACTATAAATTATCCTGATAATTTTCTTCCCGCATTACAATTGTCAAAAATAGTATTATGATATTTTTAAATGTTACAGTGCTGGATCTATGAGTACTTCCCAGGTTTTGCGTCGTCTGATGGTGAATACCGCCTCACCTGTCCCATCTGCTGCGAGGTTCGTGAAGATTGAGGGTCGACATAGTTCAGACAATAGCAGACTGGTGGAGTACCGGCGACGTTTGGATGCTCTTACATCTGACCAGGTAGGGTACTCAGTACCATTACTTAAGAATTAAAATTAGTTTATTATTAAGTGTTAGAATTAGTTGACAAATAGAGATAAAATCTAAATGATAAGGTTGTGTGGACACCATTCGGAGTGGATGCATGGCGTGTTGAGCAGGGTCGGTCCCGATGGTTTGGGCATCTACACATGATGGATATTGTAGAGCCTTACCATCCGAACCGGTGTCTGAGGCAGTTCGGCTTGGTCCAGGTTATTCCCTCCACTCCCCCTCTATGGCCATATCAGGCTATACGGAAGAGGACCGGCAGAGACTACAGTGTTGACCATGTTGCATCACCAGCGCTATGGAGCAGTCAATCTAACATGTATGTCACTGAGTTTCTTAACTCACGACGCGCTTCTGCTGGTGATGATGTGGAGGCAGATTACCTAGAGTGGTACCTTGCTCGGACCCGCCCGAGGATCATCCCTTCTGGTGGTGCTGCAGCCCCGCCTGCTGATCCTACTGTAAGTTGTTATATTAATTTATTCGTACTTTATAACAATCAATTATTAGAAACCAATCTATATACTTTCATACTATTACATCCACAGGTGACGCTCACTACTATTACGCAGCTGATGGATCCACACTTCCCGGCCCCACACCCAGACGGATGGCTCGCTCAGATGTCGCCTGATGAGTTGTCCCAGTTTCAGCATTCTTTCGATCAGATGTTGGGACAGGTTCAGCACTTCCGGATCACACCGCAGACTGAGAGGCCTGGTACATCCAGCGGGTCGCAAAGTAGGGGGCTGGTAGAGGGAGAGGTTCTAGAGGGGGTGGCAGATCGGGGGGGTAACTATGCCACAGCTGCAGAGGGGTCATGGGGTAGGTAGGCTGGTTCTATGGAAGGGTGTGGATATTTTTAGTTATGCTTTATTGTTGTTGATTTCATGACTATTACTTCAGAGACTATATTGTGAGTTTTATGACTGTTTGTTAAAAAGACTATCTCAATATGCTTTGGACCGGGAGTGGAACAAACTCATTTATGCTACATGAGGTTGGAATTTGATGTCCACTTTTCCTCAAACAAGTAACAACTGCTCGTCCCGTCTAGTCTCATCTCATAGTAGGTCCTGAGCACTGAAGTCTAGAGTAGTCTGTAAAAGTCATTACACCATACACCTATATAACTTTCTACTCTCCCCACATTAGCTTGAATATGAGCTTCAAGATTCGTAGCTCTGTTGAAAGATTTACAAAATGCTAAGGGGAAGGGGGACCTACAAAAGCTTCCCACGTGCCAAGCAAAAGTGGCATGAGTCGCTTGCATCTCTCAACAAGACTGTTAAACCATTTACACAAAAGTGTGCTCAGAGTGAGCTTTTACCTATTAAAAGATCAAACTATGTACGTTAATCCAAGGTAGATATAGGAACTCTTGGACCCAAAGTGTGCTGAAAGTGAGCTTTTTCCTCCTAACTTCGACGTGACGGATACTTCTCCCTCCAGAGTGTGATCCGCTGATGATATGCCTCATCCCAACCTTGAACTGAGGGATCTCTAACTCTCTCCCATGTCAAATAAAGGGGAGGTATGGGTGCATTATCTGCCATATCAACACGTATGAAATGATTACCGACATGACACATATAAAGCACCTCCGAGCACGCATGACCCCAGCCATGTTATCTCTGAATGGTAGGCATGTGAAACCAGTACCGGTCCCAGCATCAATGTATACTAGAAACAAGGTTGTATCTGGTACATATGACTGGAATAATCGTGGTGACAAACCATTTGTTCGCTGGTGCGAACCCATCCCCTGTCCATAAAACCGTGTCTGCCTCTTTCTGCACTTCTGACAGACACCCATTCTATCAGCCCACCAAATTTGTTCTCTGGAAGAGTTAGCTCCTCGTATATAGAGGCGCGTACTTCTTTCCATTCATCTTCTGATTGATGCCTCCAATCTGCAATCACTCTGAAACCACAATTGCCGTCACCGCACGTTTTTGTATTGGTAAATTGCTCATGAACGTGGTTAAAAAAAGATGGTTTAAAATGGGAATCGTCTATCATATCACGTTCAATTGTGCCAAGGCTGACTTCTTAGGTGGAGCTGAATTGTGATCGGCACCGGATTTTTCCCTTCTTGACATTTTTCTTCATGCGCTCGTGGGTAGCTTTGAACCTAAGAACGATGATGGAAAATATTTTTAAAGAAAACCAGTATAAATAATTATAAACTGTGCAAACAATTTTATACGAACGTTAACCTTCGTGTGGATGTACTGTGTCCCCTTGGTCTTCCACGTGGAACTTGAACAGGTGGCTCATCAAGATCGAAAGATGAACCAGGTCTAATCACTGACTGCACAAGCCTAACACAACGCTGAAGAATCAAAGGGTCGTCCAGACGGAGAACTTCATCGTTCAATGCTTTCCACATGATTTTGTTCTCTTCATGTTGTGTTAGTGTTTCTTCCTTCATTGTTTTCCCCACATCCAACTCCAACGTCTTCCACAAGTCGTGAATAACGTCTAGTGTAAGTTTGTCTTTTCTTTCAATCAGTTCATAAAGGTAGTGTGCACAAGGAAGCCCATGAGTATAAAGTAATGCACATCCACACTGTTGCTCATCCGTCTTGAATTCTTTGCCACGCTGAAGCTCCTCTTGAAGGATCACCAAACATTTGTGGCTGACTCGCCCACGTATTGTTTCGAAATAGACGGTAGTAGTCTTCGTGAGCCATCTTGTCTTTAGACATTTCCATATCTGTCAGGAACCCGTTGAATTGACGTTTGAGAAGCCCATCAATCCTGAAGAATATGGTGTGCAACTTCATTTGGGAAGACTGAAGCCAAATCTTGAGTGCTGCGTGTGAGCTCTCAGCTCTGTCACATTAACTATTAATGAGCATCTTTCATTGTCATTGGAAATGAACAACACATTAAATTGAAAATCAAGAATAAGTATGTCACACATACCTATTGTTGTGCAGTTTCCAAAATGTGATACTTCATTTGTCCAACATTCAACGAACTTTTCTTTGTAAACGAGCCAAGTGTCATCCAGATATTTTATCCAGTCAAGCTTCCCTTTCTTTTCATAGACGTTCCTCATGTGTGCATACTCCTCCCTGAAATGCACCTCCGTCGTACTCTTGACTACCTTAAACCAAGTTTAGTAGCCTCAGCCACTTCACCTGTCTTGTGGAAGAACCTCTTTGCATTCAAATCAACATTGGTGTTAATGTGCCAACGACATAGTAGATGAGGCACATGGGGGAAAACAGAAGGTAGAGCTTTCATAAGACCAAGCTCCCTGTCAGTCACAAACACAGACGGCTCACGTCCTTGAATCAATAACTCCCTCAAGTTTTTCAAAACCCAAGTGTACCCTGCTTCGTCCTCATTACATACAAATGCATATGCAATGTTGAAATTCTTCCCAGCAGAAGTCATTCCTACTATCTCTACAAGCGGCATCTTATATACATTTGTCTTGTATGTAGCATCAATGATGATGACATAAGGGAACGCATTGAAAAGCTTCACAGATGTTGGGCTGGCAAACATAACATACCCGGTAACATCCTTATCGTCTGTACAAAATGAAAAAAAAAGAATTTAATAATAGGAATAGTTTAAAACGTAACAGAACTTAAATGATATGATGGCAGAAACAAACCTCGACGGCCGTCACAAAATACGTGATACTTGTGTTGCTCAAGGTCATCAACAAGCACTTGCATAACTGGTCGTCCCCCCTTATGCTCTTTGTCAACTTCTTGTTCAAATTGTATATGAAGTTGATACCAATGAATAGATTCGGATTTTGTTCCTTCAGTCGCAACCACTGCTCACGTGGGGGGAGTACCTACCATATGAAAATGACGAACCGCTTCAACTCATCATCTGTCAATGGATGTCTACTAAAATGTCCCTCTGGCAGCTTAGGCAAGTAGTGGTTGTGTCGTCCATCCTTCACAACCAATTTCCATCCTTTATGAGTGCACTTGCCGCGTATACGGAATGGACATGAGCACTTCTTCGAGGAGGTACGTCCTCGCTGCACATAATCATCATCAGCTTTAACTCTTCGGGATGCCAGTACCGCTCACACGTAAGTACTACTAGGTCATCTGTACTTGTCTGGACTATGGTCACCACCATCCACTCACGACCCTTTTGCCGCCCTACAGTGTCCACCCATTCAACAGCGGCTTGCTTAGTAGGAAAAAATTGATTGGTTTGAAAATACATGAGTAGTATCGATCCATTCGTCTTCAGGAAGTTCAAAGGGTGAATCATGATGATCAGGGGAGTCATGAGGGGGGACCGAAGCCTGACAAAAAGTAGGAGTAAACATGTGTCAACAAAAGAAGTGACAAAATCTGCACATCTGTCCGTTACGGACTGTTTTATTAACGTCCGTTACAGACTTCATTCAAGAGGTCCGTTACGGACGCATCTGAAACGTCCGAATTACGGACACGATAATTTAGTCCGTTACAGAGTGTAATAGGCGACGTCCGTTACGGACGTATGCATAATAGTCCGTTACGGACTTTATGCACAGTAGTCCGTTACGGACGATAAAAAACGGACGTTAAAAAACGGACGACGCAAAAAAGGACGATATAAAACGGACGTAACAAAACGGACGACGTTAACGGACGAAAACGTAAAAAAATTGCGACATTTTGATAAAATTTACCGTTGGATCGACCTGAGAACGCAGTTTCTTCATTATATGGTTCGTTCAGATCGAATTCTTTTTCATTGTTCGATTTCCACTGCCGTTTCCTCTTCTGATTGAGCCTAAATCGTATTTTATCTCCAACGTTGTTTTCCTCTCTCTACATTTTCTTTCTTCTCCATTTGGAAGTTTGAGTGCAATAGTTTCATTAACACCTTTGATGCTTATATATAAGTGTTTTTTTTTATGACTGCAAATTACAAAAAACTGACTGCATATTTTTTTAAATGACTGCGAAATCTAAAAAATTGACTGCAAAAATGACTGTAAATTCTAAAAAACCGACTGCAAAAACGAACACTCTTTGAATGGTTCGCGGTTCGCCCACCAAAAGGAGCATCTTTCAGTACTATCTTTGAAATGCCATGTTTGTAGCAAAAGCGAGGATCTTTTGCTCACAGATGCCCGGTGCTCTGATAAATTACTACAGTAAATTGGGAGAAAAGTACCCGGCCAGTCAACAAATGTCATTCGCAATTAGTTCCAAATGCAATAGCAGAAAAAGAAATAAGGTAGCTGCAGTAGCCAAGCCTTTTTTGTCTGTAAACCAACCATGCCATTGCTGTAAAAGAAGTGGGTCTTTAGTAATTTTCGGCCATTGCAGAAAAAGAAAATGCCTCAAGAAACTGTTCCTTTCCTTATTCCCCGTTCCCATTCATTCCTCTCTCTCCCCCGTACACATAAAAGGTAGCAGGAATGGAATGATTGTGATGATAGCCCCACCTCCTCCTCCCTCCTTCCTCTTATTGTAACTTCAATTCCCACACATCTGAAGAACAAACTGCTCTCACGTTGCTTTCTCCTCGTCCACTCCGTATCTCTCGCCATTTCCCCTTTGCCCCCTCTCCCTCTCTCGCCTTGCATCATGAGTCGCTTAGTGGTCTGATCTTTCTCTTCTGTTTCCAGCGATTACCCATGAGAGCCACGGGTAATGGTGGTGGTGGGTAGGCCCTGTTATAGAAAACTAAGTTAAAAAAGGTGGGAGTAGTGATTATGGAGAAGAACTGCGGGTGCTGGGCTGTTCTAAGAAGGGGTGCTAAGGAAGCTCGCAAATCATCTACTACTAGCAAGAACATAGCCATTCAATCCCAGAACAAGCCTTGTTTACGATGCTGGTAATCGGTTTTCCCTCACTATACTTTTCTATTTGAATAAAGAAAAAAAAAATTGATCCTCTTGTGATTGGTCAATTGGGATTATGTGATTTTGATCTTTCAAAATGTATACTACCTACTTCGTGTAATTCACTTACTTATTTCTTTCCTCCTTTGTACTTCTTTTGGAATTGATCGTATCTGTCTCTTTCCCTGTCTCCCTTGGTTCGGCCAAAAGCTGCCATGGGTTTTTCACCTTTACTCTCCTTTCTCTGCCGCCTTTCAACTCACTCCTTTACATGTGAGCTTTGTAGGCATGAGACTTCCTAGCTTACCCTTTCCCTACACTGTTTGATCTTACTGCTTTAGGTTGTATGTTGTGAGGCTCTTTCTTCCAATTCAGTAACGTCAGCTGAAAGGGTTTGCATCATCTTATCGCTTTGCCCGTATATTATGCAAACATTCCTTAATTTTTTGGCCTTCGATTGAATGCATAACGGAAATTTTACATTATTCAGAGGTCTAGGAGTATATTTGAGTTATACATGCCTCTCTTAGTAGTTACTTTTTACCTCAAGATTGATGCTGTTCTTGTTGGTTGCAATGTGAAGAGACCAAGTCAGTGTTCATCCAATGAAATTATTTTTTAAAAATGGGTCATCTCCAATTTTAGATACTAAACTTGATAGATTGATGTGATCTAATTTGCCGTGGCATAAATAATTTTCTCAGCTGCAGAGACAAGATGCTTAAATGCCAGCAACAGAGAATTGTGTGCTTTAAATGATGTTCAGTTAGCTTCTTCTGGTCGGATCAGCAACTCGCCACCCGAAGAGTCAAATTCACCCCACCGCCAGCTTCTTCAGTTCACCTTTCAAGAGCTGAAATCTGCAACTGGTAACTTCAGGCCAGATAGCATCCTTGGGGAAGGTGGCTTTGGATTTGTGTTTAAAGGGTGGATAGAGGAAAACAGCACTTCACCAGCTAAACCCGGAACTGGTGTTACAGTTGCTGTTAAGAGTTTGAAACCGGATGGTCTACAAGGGCACAGAGAATGGGTGGTTAGTATCTGATATAACTTCACTTGAATGCATGTATGCAGAGAAAGTCTAAATTGTTGCTGAATTATGGTTCTTCTCTGTATATACATAATGCAGGCTGAAGTGAACTTCCTTGGGCAGCTTCATCACCCTAATCTTGTCAAGCTAATTGGGTACGGTATTGAAGATGATCAAAGATTGCTCGTATATGAGTTTATGGCTCGTGGAAGCCTTGAAAACCATCTATTCAGAAGTAAGATAATCGGACAAAAAGGACCTTGGTTGCTGCTTCTTTTTCAGATTCAAGATTTTGTCAGCTTATGGATTACTGTGACTTTAGTTGGACTTTAGTGTTTGTTCATATCTGTGATGGCAATATTATGTCTTTCCTCCTGTTTAACCATGTGACTTGCTCCTTTTTTCCCTTACAAAATAGGAGCATGTGATATTGGATTTATTATAATATTTGCACTTGTCAATCAACACACAACAGCTAATTTTGTTTGACCTTCCTCATTGTTTTTTTTTTCTTCACTTGTAGGAACTATGCCACTACCATGGCCCAGCAGGATTAAATAGCACTCGGTGCTGCTAAGGGTCTGGCTTTTCTCCATGGGAATAGGGATCCTGTGATTTACAGAGACTTTAAGACGTCCAACATTTTACTTGATACGGTAACTGAAACTCTATAACTGGATGAACAAAAAACTAATCTCTTTTAGCCCTTGTCATTATAATCTGGTAATTTTATCATGTCATCTTGTTGATTTTTGAAAACTAGGAATTTAATGCCAAGCTTTCGGATTTCGGCCTTGCAAAAGCTGGACCACAAGGAGACAAAACCATGTCTCCACTCGGGTTGTTGGGACGTATGGCTATGCTGCCCCAGAGTATGTCATGACTGGTAGGTTCAAATCTATCAATGCTGTGGTGAAAACATCCTTAATTTGAAAGATTTGCATTGATCAGCCGACCCATGTGCTGGATTGTATTTAAGGGCTCCGTGTTACTTAATTTGCAGGGCACTTGACATCTAAGAGTGACGTTTACAGTTTCGGTGTTGTGCTGCTCGAGATATTAACTGGTAAGAGATCCATGGACAAGAGGCGGCCAACCGCAGAGCAAAACCTTGTAACATGGGCTAGACCATACTTAACGGATAAGAGGAAGATTGTACCAGTTAGTTGACCCTAGGCTGGAGCTAAACTATTCCATAAAAGGTGTCCAGAAAGTCTCTCAACTGGCATTCAACTGCCTAAACAGAGAGCCTAAAGCCCGTCCTGCAATGGATGAGTTGTGAAGGTCCTTCTTCTCTGCAAGATCTCAACGACATGGCTAGTTCATCGTACCGCCTGCAACTGCATCAACATGGGAGACGAAAGAAGAAGCCTGATGTAATCATCATCATCATCATCAGCGCCAGCTTCCCAGTCTGATTCAAGCTAGAAATCTCAAAGCTTCTCCCTTGAACGCTGGTAAGAATCTCCGATGATTAAGCCATGTGGGTGGGTGCTCTCCTCTGTATTTCCGCGTTCATTTAGCAGCTCAGACCTCAAAACTCAACCGAAGAAGACTCTCATCATTGGGAGCAATTATATAACATGCTGTTGATTTGAAGCATTTAGATTGAGATCTTTCGTATATTATCATTGCTTTTCCACTGCCCAGACCCAAATTCAAAGTGTGGAGGATTATCTGACCAGTATAATGTTTGCTAGGATACGATCATATATAGTAAGTCTACATGTACTGATATGAGTGACGAGTGTTGTATTCTTGAAGATGATTGATCTGCTGTTTGCTCTTGTATAAATTTCACTCGATTGTTGCGTAACTTAAAATCTCACCTACTTTCACCTCCTTTCTAGTGATCTGCTGTCTATTTGCGTTGATCCTGTGAAGATCTAAACATGATTTACCGACAGTGTGGGAGGATCAAAGATCACTAGGCTAGTTTCTTCTCACGAGTCTTCTGTAACATGCGGATGGACAAATATGAATTCACTGAAGTCTGAACATTATGATTGGTAAGACAGCAGGAACTTTGGTAAGGTGCAACTGCAAAGATAGTGGTGATGTTATTTTGACTTCTGCTTGTGAAAGGATCTCTTGTCAATTTTTCGCCATATTCTTTGGCTGTATCTGGTCCCCCGTAGTGAAGTCTCAACGTACTTCTATAGGCTGGAATCTAATTTTCTTTTTGCCCTTACTTTCCAGTAGTGGCATATATTTAAAGAGTCCCTCCAGCTTACTAGAAAGCTAAAGTTGAAATCCCTTCATGAATAAATACTCTCCTCCTTTTTTTCTGTTTTACGTAATCTTTTGAGAATCTAGACAAAAATTGATGAAATGGGGCTGATAACGAAATCTAGAAAGCGATGGAGCTACGTATCATTTTCCTTCAGTAGCTTATATAATATGATACCAGGGATCAGGTGTTGATATGAACTCCATGACTGATAAAAGGTTACTTTGGGTCCGTTTTGATGACAGAGCTGCTAGAATAATATGGAGGATAAATTTTTTTTAATCAAAAAAGTTATCTAAGAACTGGACATCAACCTTGAGGGTTTGAATTTCTAGTTTTTTAGGAAATTTAAGCGTTGCAATAGAATGCTTGTTAAGCCCTTTCATCTTTCGTTTAATACTAGTTTAGTTATCAAATACTACCTCCGCCCGTCATAAGTGTCCTGTTTGCTTTTTGGCACGCTTTTCCACTTCAATTTTAAACATATAAGATAAAATAATTTTTTAAAAATAAATTATACAATATATAGTTTTTCATATAAGAATTCTATTATAATATATAGATTTATAAAAAAATTATCTTATATGTTAAATATTGAAGTCAAAGACACATTCAAATAATAAACTGGACACCGGAGGTGGGACGGAGGGGAGTATCATATTTGAAGTTTCATATATAATGGGAAAGATCAACCTAAATATTGTAATTGACTTAAAATCTATTGTGGATTGGGCTTACAATTACAAGGCCCATCATTCGGGGGGGGCTTGGGGGCGTAGCCCCCCATATTGCGGAACGCTAGGGTGCGGGGCAAAGCCCCCTTTTTGGGCCGTTAGGGGGTGCTCGCCCCCCGCCGGACATGGTACGGTTTGGCTTTGGGCCCATATCGGGTTTTTTTTATGAGTTTATGTCTATAAGTAGACAGCTAATTTAGGATTGTAAATATATTCTTTTGCACAGATTAATACAAAACCCTAAAAAAACACAGTTTCCTCAATATCGTTTATCTTTCTTCTCATTTTTCCTCTCGTTTTCACTCAGATTTTCAACACTAAAAGACTAGTAATATGATGTATTACTTTTTGGAAGATATAGTGAATCAAAGACTACTATATGTATTAACTCCATTGCTTTCAACATCAGTAAAGAAGAACATTGACCATTTATGTTTTAATCAATGACTAAAAAACCGTAAGAGATAGATGGGGTAAATCATATAATGTGAATATATAAGATAGTATTGAGTCTAGTAAGCCATAAACAAGGGGATTACTTTAGGCCACATATATATCCTGAGTTTACAAAACGTGAGCACAAAACTAATAATGAACAAAGCCAAAGGGTAGTTTGATGTAAACTTGATCGTCTAATTCACCATATAGGAAAACTTTGTCAACCTTAAACTGTTAGAGATTCCCCATTTGTTGCTATAACAAGTACCAAATGAATGATAAGTTGATAACAACTTTAACCACAAGACCAAAGGTTTCATGCAATGGATTGAGTATACCCTTGAGTCATCTAGTGGACTTTCCTCCTTTTAAATAGTAATTAACATATCTTTTAGTTTTTACAATTCACTTAGGGTTCTATGTTTGGAGCAGGGAAACATAATAGAATCATGAAAAGAAATAGTAGGGAATGGAAAAGAGTTCCTTTTGATTTTCCTGGCTGTTTGTTTGAGCCGGGGAAATGAAATAAATAATTGGTCAACGACCATCGGTCAATGATTATTGGTTGCTGGTGAATTCCACTAATTACCGGTCAATTCATCGGTCAATAGTCATGGTATAGTCATCGTCAATGGTCATTAGTCATCGGTCAATGTCATATGTCATCGGTCAAAGTGTACTAGGGAAAGAGAACCCCATTCCCTAGTAGAGGTGGACAATCAAGTTAGAGGATTTGGGGTAATCCCATTCCCTTTCTAAAAATAAGAAAAATTAGCTAAGACAACATAACTAACAGCATCATTTCAGTTTCCCTTTCATTATTACCCCAAAACAAACAACCCCCTAGATCCAAGAACATTCATTCAAGAAGTACGTGGGACTAGTTTCCATGTTTTGGTATTTGTAAAGCATCGTACTCCTTTAACTAGTTGTGTCATTCAAGAAACATTTGATGGCTAGTAAAAAGCTAGGTTCCTTTGAAATTTCAATGTTTGATCGAGAGGTTGTGTTGAGTTGGTTTGGTATAAAGTTAATGGTACCATTCATCTAAAGATTGGACTTGGGAGTGATTTTGGATCGTGTGTCACTTAATGTGTGTTGGTGAATGAAAGAGGAGCAAGAGAAGAGGTTGTCTGAAAATTATGGTCAAGGATGGATTAGACTCTAATGTAATAGGAGGGTAATTAATCAAATGGGATGAGTTTTACAAATCAGGGGTAGAAGAATCATTTGAAGAGGTGGTTTGAATAAAGTGCTAGGGTAGATGAAGTTGATGGTGTTGTATTAATAAAATGATGAAATATGAGTGACATACGAGGTTGGAACACTGGTTTTCCTGCTGGGACTAGAAAGTTTATTTATACAATATGGGGTGTGATTTTGGAAGAGGTATAAGAGATGAGTCTGCTAATGGAAACAAGTTTCTTGAAATGCATCAAATATCTTTAGAGTTGTACAATCTCTTGGTGGATATATGGTAGCATATATAACCAATGTAGTTAGGATCATAACCAGGAAGGCATAACTTGGGGAGCGTTGTGAGCACTAAAAGGTCTAATTGGGCCAATGAGAGCATTCAAACACCCTGAGACGTAGTCAGGTGTTTATGCAATAATCTGTGGAAGGGAGAATCATGAGAGAGATATTTAGTATAGGCGGCTTCCTTAAAAGCATATGATTCAATAGGTTAAGGGTATACAAGATTGATTCTTCAGACGTAGTCTTTTATCAGCAACAAATTTAATTCTATTCCTCAATGAACCATATTTTCACCATAACATAAAGATGAGGGAAAATTTAGATATTTTAATTCCATATATAATGGATAAAGCCATAAAAAACCTTGAAGATTCATTTACAATCTACAATAAATATTTATATCCACCGACTAAAGTGTAATGATGTAGACCCTAAGTCCAAAAAACAATAGATCAAAGCATTTTTTTAGACGTAAGGGGAGAGGCATAATGGGGAAGAGCGTGTATTAGCCATTGACAATTGGAAATACAAAGCTAATTATTAATCACTTTATTGTTAGGTATAATAAAAGTATTCATATAGTGAACTTAGTAATAGGGACGAATGCCCATGTCTTTGATGTCAAAAGTCTGATGGTGTAGAAGTGCCATAGTTATGTGGTGGAAAATTAAGAGGTGGTTTTAGAATAGCTCAAGGGGAATATGCAAACACCATCTCTTCTTGTTCCATTGATCATAGCCTTTATAGTAGTCCGGTCCTTCAAGATAAATTAATTTGAATCAAGCTTAAAGAAAGTATGACTATCACCACTTAATTTGTTGACTGAAATAAGAAATTTGTTTAAATTTGGTGTATGGACATATGTCAAAGAAGAATTTGTATGTTAGGAGTAGATAAGAATCTAGTACTATATCCACTTTCAATAATAATATAAATGGTTGTGCCTTAATAATGTCAAGAGAAGAGGTACAACCTAGACAAATATTTAGTACAATGGTTAGTAGCAACGAAGTTTGAGAGTCGAGGGAGGGGAGTGCTCTCTCCTCCCTCCCTTCTCTTCCTCACATCTTTATTTCTACTTGGCCACCATGCCCGGTAAGATTTTCCTTCCTCCTTCGGCGTAGGCTTTTGCTCTTTGCTCTTTTGCTTTCCTTTCCTCCTTGGTGAAGCTCCATCTCCTCTCATTCTTTTGTTCGTTAGTGTGTCCTTTTGTTCCGTCATGGAGGTTTTGGGTTGCATGTGGGTATTGTGCTTGTTCGGCTTCTTCAATTTGCTTATTTTACTCGATTGGGTATAGCTTCCATCGGTTTCCACTCATGCATGCATGCATTTTGAGTTCTTTTTGATGAAGGATTCAGTTGTCCCAATTAGGCTTTCTTTGAGTGTTCCCGAGCTTAGTTTGAGATGATCTTTAATTATGGGTTGCATGTTAGATTCGTTGAAGACCTCATTATTGCTGGCCAAAATCGTTCGGGTATTTGGATGTTCGAGAAGTTCTATACTTCGCATGTGCAAACAATTAGGAAGCTAAGGATGCTCAATCTTTTTCCGATCAAATTGACTGAGAAATTCATTCATCCACCTTCCCTGGTTGTTCCCAACAGCATTTTGCACCACAAATTTTGCAAAGGAGGAAATGTATTTTGAAGTCATATGACTTTAGTCATTAGTTTAGACCTTGATGGTTTGGTCATTATGGTTGATGACTTGGGTTTTGGTTAGCAAATTAGGCCTCAAACTAGCCGAGCAACATCCTATTGGGACCAAGTTACAATTAGTAGTGGATATTAAGCCCTTGGTCTTGTTTCAAATGGTGTCTGTAATGTCCTCTTTGATGTTTGGGATGATCTCTAGTCTATGATATCAATGAAAGGTATGAAGGTAGGTTTTTTTTTTGAAAAAAAAAAATAATGTTTAAGAGTCATTCAATCATAGTGTCTGGTAGTGACAATGGTTGATACAAAAGTATGTGTAAGAGGTTAGTAAGCATAACCACACTAAGGCTTCTTGACCATGCTTAATAACAGTGTGAGTAAGTATGTTTGGCACAATAACAATTATATTACCTTGCTAAAATAGGATGTCTGAATTTCATTTTATAAGTGGCTGAAAGTTCAACATAAAAACGATACCGAGACTCTAAATTAATCTTCTTGTTCCTTGAGTGAAGGGACTGTAGCTAGATGTAAGTTTGTAGCTTTGTTGACAGTCCCAATTAATGAATGTAAGCTTTGTTTCTAAGTAGTTAAAGTATCTCTTTCGATAGATTGTATTGGTTTGTGTTCTCTAGGGGTGGGATTAGTGCACCTCTTTTAGTACTCTTTTCTTCCCTAGTTTTCTTATATGGTTTTAACTGGATATCCCAATGTCTAATTAATGTTGCATTTGTATACCTGCCATTTCCGGTTAATAAATTAAAGCTTCTTAATTATACAAAAGAAAGAGACAGAAAGAGTATTAAAGCAACGCACTTGGGCGAGTGTTTTTCTTTTTGGTTGTCTTTTGGCTTTCCATTTATGTGTCCTCAGTACTTGTGATTTGGACTGTGAAAGGATAATTTAGCAACGCGACTTTCCTTCCTTTGACCGATGACAAAAGTCATAAGTTTAGGGGGTTGGTAATTTGGACCCCGGAAAAGAATTACAGGTGGAGACAACATTATGTAATTATAGAATTATAGCCATGAGTACGTACGATAGTTACCGGACATGAACAGGAATAAAATATTTGTGTTTGTCTATAATTTTGTATTAGCTGTTCCTCAAATTGGTTACAAAGTAATCATTCATGTTGTTTGGAACTTCCTCCTTTTTTGTTGACTGGCCAAGAGATCGATCTGAGTTGCAAATGTCCCTTCCTTACTGCATAATAGGGAAAAACCTTTACATTCATGAGTAGGGATATGAGTGCAGGGTTGGAATTTATGGCGACTGTATGAATCGATATGAAACTGTGCATGGAGCTTGGTGATCCATCCATTATGATGCTGAGCTTGAAGGTGTTCTATAATCCAACATCTGAACTTTCTGTTGAAAAGCTGAGTCTATGTACATATAATCATACATGGTTATATAAGCTGTTTATTTAAGAATCTAGCGAAGAAGTATGCAATTGTAAGTGAGCTTGTTGATCGATTACCTACCTGGTGACAGGTTTATAATTAATCAGATACCGCAGATTCGGAGATCAGCTGAAGATACATGAACTGCCTGCCTTCAGACTTCTGAGTGTGCAGCAACATGAATCAGTAGTCAAATTAATTAAGAAGACAGAATGAAGAGGCATGCAGTATTGATTTAAGCAGCAACTGGAGAAGAAGTGATATTGGCGCGGCTCAATCTGAGATCAAATTTTACAGCTTTGAGGACCCAAATCTTCTTCTACTCTACTCCTTTCTTCAATGTGTAAATTCGTCTTCGGATTGAACCTCACCAATATCGCTTCCCCTTGTATGGTTATTGATGCTGATCGATCTTTTCCCCTGGGCTGGGGATATATATGTAAACCATTATGAAGCTCGCTAGGAAACAAAAGCAAAGGCTCCTGTCTGGCTTCGATAACATTATATATATAATCACTGTGTTCACCAATGAATTACATCAGAATGAAAGACGAGAAGAATAAGATATGCAGAAGAAAACGTCACCTATTACAAACTTTGATGATTACGCTACCAAAATTTAAGAGATTATATGGCCAATCCAGGCATTGAATTCATTCATGGGTTTTGTGCAAACATATATAAATGTACAGATTTTAGGAAAGGTGAGTTTGGTAAGAACTGATTGCAATGGAGAGGAACGCTATCATTCATGTAAAAAGAGAAGAGAAGAATTATGAAGGGGATTGGTTGGGAGCTGCAGGAAGTGACCAAAAAAACAAAAACCAAAGATTAACTTTAAACAAAGAAAATGGGTCAGAGAAGACTTTCATCATTGAATTTCAGACACGAGGGAAAAGGAAGCCGTCTTTAAATTGTTAATTGTCTTTTTAAGCATGGACTATTGAAACGAATATCATGCATTAGCTTCGACGCACATTAAGAAACAAGCAATCAAGCAATTAATCATCACCGTGGAGATCAAAGGATGATGATCAGATCAAATCAACACACACACACATACAAGTAAACGAAGCAACAAGAGAGAGTGAAGCTAGCTACAATTAAACAAAGAGAAGAAGAAGAAGAAGATTCTTGATTAGTAGATGTGAAACAAGCTAGATTCTCGAGTTAAAATGGTGGCAAGAACTTCGATTGGTTATATATGGCGGGGAGGTGGATAGAACGAAGGGATTTATATACTACTCCTACTAGTTTACCAAACCCAGAACGACTGACTAGGGTAACGCAGGAAGATGATGATGATAATATGAGAAGAAGAGAAGAGTAGTACTACTTAGAAGGTGACTCGAATGATGCCAAAGATTCGAAAGGAGGGGGCAACCTTACTTTAGGGTTTTTTATATGTCTGAAGAACGCAAGATAACCCCTCTCTCTCTCTCTCTCTGTAAAGAAAAGAAAAGCCCTAATTCAATTGTCGCCTCTCCAATTCCCTCTCCTCATCACGCATGCTGCTCGAAAAATAATCTACCCTGCATCCCGGAAGACCAAAAAAAAAGGAGAAAGAAAGAAACGGAAAAGATCTGTCGACAATGCATGAAACTTTCTTAATTACTTACCTACTCATTCTCCTTTCGCTTCTTATATATAATTATTTAGAGAGTCTACTTTCTATTTTGGATTCAATTGAATATATATATGTCTTTTAATATACAGATAAAAGGTGAATAGGATTGATCTTGGCGTTACTTAGCGTCTTTGATTGGAACATGCATGCAGATAAATGATCATGATGTGATGTTAACATGTTAATTTAGTGTTATTTTTACTCACAACTGAGAGATGAGCCCGAAAACAAACGACATAATCAAATTAAAGGGGTTTTATTTCATCTTATGTTATACTAGTAGGGAAGTGTATGATTTGAAAACCATTGATCGTATATGTTGGGGATACTTTTCATCTCATATTTTTAGTGCTTTAGTTCTTGTCATTTTGTATGCCTGACTTGTAATCTTAAAATAAAGGACAACATGCTGGTTTATATACAATGCATGACAACAACTAAAGCAAATAGGTAATGGCTCCAAGGGTTGTTTACCCTTGCAGCCAAACAACCATGGTTTCATTTTCTCAGGGTCAAGCCAAAAGTTATCTCTCACCAGAGGTTGCACCATCATCCGCTTGAGGGTTCAGATCAATGATCAAAGTTCCCAACATGTTTTGGAAATCCTGACTTGATTTGGCAATCTTGCCCTCCTACACATTCGGACCATTCTTACGATGCATCCATACCGCCCTTAGGGAACTCTCATCGACATTGAGGTTCCTTTTCTTCCCACTAGCCGCCTCCAAGGAATGTCCTAACATGCGAGAGCACAGGATAGTCAACCAAATCCACATCCTCCTCATGGTCATCAGTCGTTAGCTTAGAAGCCTTTGGGGCTGGTGAAGGAGTTGCTAAGCTCTTTCTCGGTCTCATCCGACCAGCATCGATCCTCATGATTGCTTAACGATCCACCTCCTAGATTGACATCCACATTCGAGTCTTCTGACCCCAGCTCGGGTGGGTCCTTCGAAACATTTGAGGGGGAGACATGAGCCTGTGGATCCTCATGGTAATTGCCCTCCTATCCTCTAGAAGTAGTAGCCGCCAAGCCATACTTTTTGTTGGTATCCCCTAAAATTAATTTCTAGATCTCGCGGTCGTCATCATCAACCACCCTGCGCCCAACACGTAAACTCAATGCCCGAAGCCAAGGCTCGTAGGGAAGAGTTCCTTAGTCTGAGTCTTTGAAATTCGGACACTCTTTGGTTGTGTGCAGGAATAGGTCACACTAAAACCAGATGGGGGGCATCTTCTCATAAATTAGCTGTGGAACCGAGGCAGTACCCTCCAAGGTGATAGAGATACAACGTAGGACTTGCTTATAGACATCATGCTTGACTTTGACCCTCAAGAACTCTCCCCTAAATCTATTATCATCCTCGTCATACTCCAGGAAAACTCCAAATCGACCACCGAGACGCTGAGCAAAAGTCTAATGTCGGAAGATAAAGGGGACATCGTGAATCCGGATCCAAAGCGGGGTAAATCGAAAGTCATGGTCCTTGAACTCATATATAATTTACATACATGAACGGAAGGGCAACGAGCCTTATGCAAAGTGCAATGATGAACGTTTGTGTTCCTAATGGAAGCATTGGGTGTATCGTCTGACTTGGTGCTCAAGAAATGGGAGAAAGAAGTTGCTAGACCCACTCGCAAAAGAGAGATTTTTTTTCCACATATCCAAGAGTAATTAATTTAAGTAGCAAATGGATCACGTTTGATGTATGTAAATTATATATGAGTAAGTGTCCTCAAAGGTCAGGGTAAGATTGTTTTTTAGTTAGGATTTGTAAGAGCTCATTTATTGTATTGATTATTTATAGTATGAAATCATTAAGGGTCTTATGGGGTTTTTGATTGTATTAATAACTTTCTTTCCTGATTTTAGTATGTAACTCCTTTGATTATTATACTTAACAACATGTTTTTTTTATTTGAATAAACAATAGATGAAGACAATAAAAATTGGAGGAGAATATGGGATTCGAAACGTACGATTGGGCCGGGGAGCAAAAATGCGGAATGTCAGCGGAAGATGGAAAGTACAGTTCAAATAGCGCGCTGAAGTACTAGTTACTTGTATCTCAGTACAAAAAGAATGAGGAAAATTCTCACTATCTCAGTTATACAAAAAAAATGAGCAGATCGACATATCAAGAATTAATTAAAAAAACACCTCACAGAAACTGGGGGTGTACATAAATCGAGAATGAAGAATCATAGTTGGGGATTTTAGCGGGGACACCGGCGGTGAAACTGGTAAGCCAAGCCAGCTTTGCCTCGACAACACTCTCCTTGGGGCTTTACATGTGTTCCCCCCTCTTCTCTGTGATTTATTTCAGGGACTATCGGGAAACACGAAAGGAAAAAGAATGTACTATTAGTGTTTCACACTTGCATGATTTCGTGACCGATAAGGTCGCGTGCTGCTAAACCCGATATACCCAGATTCTCTCTCACCACCACCACGCCCGCCTCTCCTTTGACGACGAGCCCTAAAATTCTCTTCCACCTTTTTGCAGTTTGCTTGCTTCTTTGTCTGCCTTATCTTTTTTTTTTTTAATTATTTTTTTCTGCCAATAACCTCACCACCAGATCCTATGTTTCCGTTAAGATTGTTACTGTCAAGGAAGGAAGGGAAAGCCCTTCTTCTACTGGTCAAAAGTGGTATACATATATTCAACTCCCTAACTTTTTTTTTTTTTTGAGAAAGCTCCCTAACTTTTCAGTCTCCACCTACTTCCATCCCATGCTGCTTCTTTTTTTTTTTCTGTCTGAAAAGAGACCCTCAATATTTCAACTTCTTCTTACTTCTATTTGCATGTCATATCGTTTGCTTTAAGCTCCCTCTAATCTAAATTCACGCGGAGTGTTTAGCTAGTCTTTTTTTTTCATATGCGAATAATGCAGATGCCACACTAATACAAGTTTTTTCTTTATTACCCCCTCCGTCCTAAATTGACCGTCTTGTTCACTATTTGGACATGTCGTTTGATTTCAATATTTAACATATAAGATGAAATTTTTTAAAATTTAAGTTTTGCAAATAATTTCTAACATGATAAATTATATGTTACACAATTAGTTTTATGAAATTATTTATCTTATATGTTTAATATTGGTGTAGAAAAACGTGTCATAAAACAAACAAGATGATCAATTCAGGACGGAGTGAGTATTAAATTATGAATTATACATGAGTAACTATTTGAGTTGCGATAATATCACTACAACATATAAGTACAGTTGGGGTAACAAACAGATCAATATTTTGCATCAATAAGATATTCGGTGCAAGGTTAATGTTGCTCTAAGGTCGCACCCCACTAGTACAAAAAACGTCTATTTCGGCGCCCCTATTTCGGCGGTTGTAGATAAAACCGCCGAAATAGGGGCCCGAGATGTATGCGGCCTGAAAAGAAGGCACCTATTTCGGCGGTTCCTAACAAAGAACCGCCGAAATAGGCCCTTTGTAATAATTAAAAAAATAAAGAGAGACCTATTTCGGTTCCTTACACGAAACCGCCAAAATAAGTTTTTCTATTTTTCTTTTTTTTTTTTAAAAACGACCTATTTCGGCGGTTCTTTGTTAGGAACCGCCGAAATAGGTCTTTTTATTTTTTTATTATTACAGAGGGTCTATTTCGGCGGTTCCTAACAAAGAACCGCCGAAATAGGTTGTTTTAATTAAACCCCAACCCGCCCCGACGCAATTACGATTTGCTAAACCTAATTAACCCTCTTCTCTCTGTGTTCTCCGCTGCGATTTTGCTAAACCCCGACGACGCACCACCACCACACTGCCGCCGCCGCCCTCCTCCTCCTCCCGCCTTCGCCGGACGTCGCGCCGTCGGTAGTTGTCGCGTCTGTGTCGTCGCCGCCCTCCTCCCGCCCAGCAACAGAGGCGCCGTCGTGAGTATAAACCCCTAATTTTTCGTTTCGGTTTTGTTTAAATAATTGTTAATGTGTTGTTAAAATTGATAGATTGTTGTCACATTGTGATTGTGGATGCTGATATTTATTGTGTGTGTGAAATCTTTGCAAGATTTGGTTGTTAAACTAATAAATTTATGTATGCACACAAGGTGTTTGACAAAATGTCCGAGTGATTTTTTTTGCTGTTTTTGGCCCTTCTTTTAAGTATAGTTAGGTTAGCTTATTTAGGCTAGATTTATTATGCTTATATATGGGGTGGAACAATGTTTGAGCATTATTTGTGCTTATAATTATAAGCTAATTATAAACATTGTAAGCAATATAGTTTTGCGCCCTCAATTCATATTTATTTTGTGTCTGCGTTGCCTCTGTAGAGATTGGTACTGCTACACGCGTCTGGCACGCCCGATTGAGAAGAGGGGCTGAAAACAATTCATTTAGGAACCGGTAATTTTTTTTAAACTTAACTCTTCATTCTCTTCTCTCACACTCACTGTAAATTTGCAACCTAACTGCATATAAGGAACAAACAACACTACTGAGTTTCTCTTGTGTCTATATGTATTTGTGTCTCTACAGATAAATACTTAAGAAGCTTCTGTAGATTGAAAGCGGAGCGGAGAACAATTCATTTTCGAACCGGTAATATAATCTAACTTATCATTTTTCTCTTTTGTACTTTGTATTTGATTTCCACAATTATTGGAATTTCGTTTGATGAATAAATTTGGTATATATTAGTTTGGTTTATGATAGAAATTTGTGTTGTTGAATGATTGGTGAATGCTTAATAATAAGCATGGTTGTGTCTTTTTTTTTACTTTGTATTTGATTTCCACAAATTATTAAAATTTGGTTTGATGGATAAAGTTGGTATTAGTTTGATTTGTGATGGAAATTTGTGTTGATGAATGGTTGGTGAATGCTTAATAATAAGCATGGGATAGGTAAAATTATGCAAAAGTCATGCCGATTTTTTTTTCAAAATCTCTTCATAATTAATATTGTTTGATGTATGTGTATATGTCTAACAATATCTAATTTTTTTTATCAGGTCTCACTACATTCAAGTCCGTGAATCACCTCTCTTGTTTCCCGCCTTCTTCCATTACTGTTGCACTTTCCTCCTCTGTGCACAAGTAAGTAACTAAACCTTATTTTTGTTTAATAAATGCAATTATGTATTTAAATATAAGTGCTAGTACATAATTTAGCTTCATTCCATATTTGTTGATGCATTTCTTTTGTAATTTATTTTTTGTTGCTCCCTTGCAGAGACATATCAGAAGTGGTATTGCTGCATCTCTCGCACAGAAGCCTACCTCTCAGGCACCAGTCTCCCCTCTCCATAAATCCTTAAAAAACAAGTACGTATTTTAACTCTCAATTCTGTTTTAATCTCTAAACCAGTTTGAACTTATACAGTGGAGAATTGAAAGTGTTGGTTTGATGATCTGAATTTGCAATTGGTTTTCAGTTAGCTAGTAAAGAATTGATTTATTTTAATTGTTGGTTGCTGCCATTGTTGGAATGTTTGTGGTTGTGATGACTTTGGTGAGTGCTGAATAATAAGCACGGGATGTGTACAATTATGCAAAGGTCATGCCGAATTTTTTGTAGAAAAAGTATTCGTAATATTGTTTTAAACACCGGTTTCTGTTTTAGAAGTGCAACAATTTCTTAAATTTAAAATGCTAGTTTATTTTGTGTTTGCAACCTTAGAGTTAGGCTAGACTAATTGACAATCATCCCAGTCATGCTCCATTAAGAAATAAACATGTGCAACTTAATACATACCATATTCTACAAAGGCTCTAACTCACACCTGTGATTTGTTGCACATATAGTATGGAGCGTGACTGGATGTATGGTGATAGAGGGGAACATTTTGACAAAATGCTGAAAGAGTTTTGCAAAGCTGCAGTGCAACACAAGGACAGGACAAAGGCGGAGAAAATTCCATGTCCTTGTGTTGATTGTGGTGTGGTTAGACATTATTCAAGCATCAACGTCGTACAACTCCATGTGAAGACCCGTGATTTCATGCCACATTATAGAAAATGGATTTTTCATGGAGAACCTGTTGAAGATAATGCTTCAGCTTCCTACAGTCACGATCGGTGTAACTCAAGAACCGAGCAGACATTCGATACTATTAACGAGTCAGAACTCCCAAGCGCTTCCGGAGTCAATGTTGACAGTGAGTCGACTTATCATGATGAACAAATTGACGAGATGCTTGATAACGTTGAGGATAATTTTGTCGACCGACCGGATGAGTATCAAAGGTTGTTGGACGCGTCCAAGACGGCGTTGTATCCTACTTGCACTAAGTACACGAAATTGACAGCTATATTGAATTTGTTCAACCTGAAGGGAAGATATGGATTGAGTGACAAAGGTTTCACAATGTTTCACGGCATTCCTCGAGCTGATTCATGATATGCTACCGATGAGAATGGTCTCTCTACCACCACGTATGAGGCAAAAAATGGGTGTGTCCAATGGGAGTAGAGTACAAACAATTCACGCGTGTCCAAACAACTGTGTGTTGTACAGGGGTGAATACGAACATCTTGACAATTGCCCGAAATGTTCGTTGTCCCGGTATAAGCATAAAGATGGTGAGTACTCCTCCGTTCAGAAAAAAGCCCTCCAGCAAAACTTTTTGGTATTTGCCGATTATACCCAGATTCAAACAGTTGTTTGCGAATCCGAAAGATGCAAAGAACTTACGATGGCATGCGGAGGGTAGAAAGAGTGATGAGAAACTAAGACATCCAGCAGATGGGCCTCAGTGGAGAAACATCAATAGACGGTACAAAGAACATTTCACATGAAGATAGGAATCTGAGGCTTGGGTTATGTACTGATGGAATGAACCCGTACGGCACATTGAGTAGTCAACACAGTACATGGCCTGTTCTGCTAGTGATCTATAATTTGCCCTCATGGTTGTGTATGAAACGAAAGTACATCATGTTATCTCTCCTGATATCTGGTCCCAAGCAGCCAGGTAATAGCATTGATGTGTACCTTGCCCCTCTGATCGACGATCTGAAGCTATTGTGGAATGAGGGGACCGTGGTATATGATGCTTATGCAAGAGAGAATTTAACGCTCAAGGCTTTGTTGTTCTGTACCGTCAATGACTTCCCTGCGTATGGGAACTTGTCCGGTTAGACGGTTAAAGGAACATTTGCATGTCCCATATGCGAGGAAGACACTTGTTCGGACCGTTTAAAACATTGTGGAAGAATGTTATATGTGTCATCGACGTCTTCTCCCCGAAGATCACCCTTATCGAGTAACGAAGAGAAAGTTGTTCAATGGTCAAGCCGAAACTCGTGTGCCCGTCTACCTCTGAGCTCTGAGGAAGTGTACGAAAAGGTTAAGGACATTGCAAATGTATTTGGAAACACATCAAAACCGGCGAAAAACATTGGAAAAAGTGTTCTATCTTTTGGGAACTACCTTATTGGCGTCATCTTTCTGTGAGACACTGCTTAGACATCATGCACATTATGAAGAACGTTGGTGAGGCAGTGAGTGGGACTTTACTCAATATACCCGGCAAAACAAAAGACGGATTGAAAATCAGAAAGGACATGCAAACCATGGGTATACGAAAGGAGTTACACCCACAAGAGAATGGGAAACAAATCTACCTACCTACCTCCTGCATGCTACGCTCTCAAAGACTGAAAAGATTAGTTTCTGCAAATGTCTGCACTCGGTAAAAGTACCGTCTGGGTACTCTTCAAACTGGAAGAACATTGTATCGATGAAGGATTTAAAACTTTTAGGCATGAAATCTCACGATTATCATGTACTGATGTTACATCTTCTTCCGGTCGCAATTCGAGGGATATTGCCATCTGATGTCAGAAATGCTTTAACTCGGTTATGTTTCTTTTTCAACGCTGTTTGCTCCAAGGCAATTGACGTAACCTCTCTAGATGATCTACAACGTGAAATTGTTGTCACATTATGTCAACTTGAGATGTATTTCCACCATCTTTCTTTGATATAATGGTGCATCTAATTGTGCACATCGTTCGAGAGATACAGTTCTGTGGTCCGGTATACTTACGGTACATGTACCCTTTTGAATGGTACATGGGTATTCTGAAAAGTAGAATGAAGAATAGGTATCGACCAGAGGGGAGCATTGTTGAAGCAACAGTGACTGAGGAAGTCACAGAATTTGTGACCGATTATTTGAGTGAGGCAGAGTCTATTGGTATCCCAAAACCACGACACTATGGCAGGTTTAAGGGTAAAGGTGTTATTGGTAGAAAGATCGTGCAAGTTTCGCGTCTACTTATTCATCAAGCACATTTGTTTGTCTTACAACATCTTGAGGTTGTTGAACCTTATTTGGAAACCCATATGGTTGAGTTAAGGCATCAAAATCCTTTGAAAGGCCACATTTGGCTGACAAAGGAACAAAACCGAGTTTTTATCCAATGGTTCAAAGATCATGTGTTGACATTAGCATCATCAGATCCAGAAGCTGTAAGCGAAGAGATCAGATGTTTGGCAATCGGACCTGAAATAATATTACATCATTTGAGGGTATGATATTAGTGGGTATACATACTACACTGCACGCCCAAGATGCCAAATCGATAAACCAGAATAGTGGGGTAAAAATTGAAGTTGCTGCCACTGAGTACCACAGCGGTAACCGATCTCAACCAGTTAGTAACTCTAGTTGGTATTATGGTGTCATCGAGGACATCTGGGAACTAGACTATGACATTGATTCCTTTCTGTTGTTCCGGTGCAAGTGGGTGGACAATCGACGCGGGTACCAAAATGATGGAGGGCTTACCTTGGTTGATCTTTCACGGTTACACGGTTATATAATGATGATCAATTTGTTCTGGGAAAGGATTGCGAACAAGTGTGGTATGTTGAGGATCCGAAAGACTGCAGATGGTCTGTTGTTCTTCCAGGAAGAAGGCCGGTTGTAATCGAAAATGAAAATGAGGATAACGATGAAAATGGGACTGTAGAGGAAACATCCTTGTTTCCTACTGGATTACGGATTCGATTGATGATACTGAAAACGATTTGCTCTACGCACGATCAGACCATGATGAGGGTGTTTGGGTAGAAAATATGAAATGATTTATGTTTTTGTACGTGTAAGGTAATGTTGTTAGTAGAATGTAGACTGTAATGTCATCTTAACTGTTATTGTTATGCATCATAGTATTTATGTTATGACTTTATCTGATGAAAATGCTTTATTATTTTTTTTGCAGTGGATGATCACCCTATGGATGACCCCATTGGACAGCTTCTCTTGACTGGAGAACCTGAGCCACAGCAGAATAGACCAAGTAAGCGGGTCACAAGAGGAGGAAAGAAGAAGAAGGACCAGTTAGCAGTACACGAGACTGAGGCTGGCCCTTCACAGCAGACTGAAGAGGAGTCAGTTGTCCCACCAGAGGCGAAGAAGCAAAAGAAGAGCGGTGCAACACGTGGGCTGAAGGCTAACA